>PVIY010044044.1:0-19954 GCA_004026745.1 Myrmecophaga tridactyla
ATGGAAAAAACATGTCTTTTGAGGGGTCCAGAGGGTGGAATGTGCTGGTTTGAAAATATTATATACCTGAGAAAAGCCATGTTTTAATCCTGATTCAGTCTTGTGGAGGAAAGCTGTTTCTTTTAATCCTGATTCAATGCTGTAGCATGGAAATTTTTTATTAGATTATCTCCACAGCCCAACCTTTTGATTAGATGGAGATGTGACTCCACCCATTCAAGGTGAGTCTTGAGTAGCTACTGGAATCCCTTTATAAGAGGAAACATTTTGGAGAGAGTTAGAGATGACAGAGCCGATAGAAATGTCAAAGCAGAGCTGACACAGATGCTGACACTAGGAGAAAAGAGGCACAGATATTTGGAGATGCTTGGAGCCCAGCAGACATCGCCAGGATATGTTAAGCAAGCCAAAACCTGGAGAGACCCAAGGAAAACCAAGAGATGAAGGCCAGCCCCAAAGAAGCAAAGTAAGGAGCCCCCACAGGAGCAGAGGCTGAAAGCAATGGAGCCAGAAGCAAAGGACCAGCAGATGCCAGCCACATGACTACCCAGCTGACAGAGGTGTTCCTGACCCATCGGCCTTCCTTGAATTAAGGTATCTTTCCCTGGATGCCTTAGTTTGGATATTTTTATAGGCTTAGAATTATAAACTTTTAACGTATTAAATTCCCTTTATGAAAGCTGTTCCAATTGTGGTATCTTGCATTTTAGCAACTTACAAATTAAAACAGGATGACAGGAATGGTGAGACAAAAAACCTGTTAGTCACAGGCATGACACTGGTAATAAGGAAGTCCATGGACCTGGATCTGTTACAGCAGTATGTGGGGAAAGTTTTCTGGCAAGAACTAGAGATCTCTGACATTCTACTTGCAAATGACTGCAGATAGTAATTTAAAATATGAACTTTCCACTCAGTCCACTGGGAAGAATTAAAGCAGGCAGAAGAAGGGTGAACTTGGTGGAGAGAATACTTCTGTTATATAATTTCATTTCCATGTTAAATAGAAAGCAAATGTAAATACAAGCCTCATATATGCTATCTAAACTCTTTATATAGAATATTCAAATCCACACGGGCTTAAAAATCCATATCAGAAGAAAATAGAGACAAGATTCTTCAGGGAAGATAAAAAGTAAATGTTATTCTAGAGTGACTTTAGAATAGACATAATAACAATAATTTAAAATTGCTATTCACATAATCATTTTAACAAATATTTTGCTATTACATTTTAGTTCAAACAAGGAGTCAACAAGTTTTTTTCTGTAAAGAACCAAAGAGTAAATATTTTAGGCAAACCATTAACAGTCTGTGTCACATGTTCTTCTTTTTGTTTTTTTACCTCCACAACCCTTTAAAAATCATTCTTAGCTCATCAGCTTGTATAAAACAAGCTGTGGCCTAGGTTAGTTCTATGGCTGCTAGTTTGCTGACCCCTGCTTTGAATACCCAAAGCAGATTTCTGTTGTCTGATGAAAATTCAGTAGATGATGACTGTGTTAACAGTTAACTGTCAGTTAATTCACTTTTATTTAGGAAAGAGTCTTAAGACATCATAAGATATACCTTCCTCGGCAACAACATCTTCTCCATCAAAAGAAAAATGAGATTTTTCTTGGAGAAGTACCACTTGATATATTTATAATCCAGCATACTATCAGCTAGTAGAGCAATCAGCCTTCAGTTTAGGGAAATTAAAATTTAGTTTGTATAGCTTTCAAACAATCCACTGAAATTGCCAGTCACTGATAGACTAATTGGCTGGGTAACAATAACCTGAATCAACGAATAACATACACTGCAAATTTTTTTGTTTTTTTTAAAGCCTTTCTATGGAAATATGTTCAGGTAAAAAAAAATCCTTCATTACTACTTACTCTGCACAGGATGGTGTTGGGGTACAAGGTGGGAGGGGACTCTGATCTCCACTTGTCTGGTCCGCTAGGGAATACTTAATATTTGTATATTCGTGCCCTTTCCTCTTGCTTTTCTGAAAGTTGAAGATGGCAAATAAGGGAGTATGACTTTTTAAACAATAAGTCATATTGTTTTTAACAATTAAAAACAATAATTTTTTTAAAGAAATAAAGATGCAAAGACATTTCTTTATCCCTCTCCCTCCCCAATTCTCTCTCTCTCACACACACATACACATACACACACACACATACACACAAGCAATAAACAGGCTGATGTTTGAGAATATTGATATGTTGACCAAATAGTCAGGAATTGGCTTCCCTAAGGTAAATACACCATATGGGTGAAAAGTAATTTTGAACCATATAATTCGAAAGCACAGACAGTCATGCATTAACAACTTAGCTCTCTCAAGCCAAATGTACTGTTTCTGAGTTAAGAGAGAATTCACACTCTCTTTGTCACATTAGCATCTAATCATTTGCAACACATTTAATGATCTTCATATAAACAGCTGGGAAAGGAGTTCCAGAAATAAATATACTCTAAGTAGAAATGATACCTGCATACAC
Source organism: Myrmecophaga tridactyla (assembly GCA_004026745.1). Taxonomy (NCBI): domain Eukaryota; kingdom Metazoa; phylum Chordata; class Mammalia; order Pilosa; family Myrmecophagidae; genus Myrmecophaga; species Myrmecophaga tridactyla. The sequence continues at coordinate 2,496 of PVIY010044044.1, forward strand.
AAGATGGTGGCACTCTTATCAGAAACAATAATATACTTTATCATATCTTTCTTTTTCTTGGAAATACTCAGCACTTTTAAAACTTTATTTTTTGCTCTAATGATACTCTGGAAAAAACTGGCATAGAATACCAGCAAGAATGTAATCTCAGATGCAGCATGAATTACATTTTATAGAAGACCTAATTCAATGATTTTTATCATTTGTCTCTGCTCCTAAATTCACCAAGAAACAACCAATTCTGAAAATATAATCTATCCAAACTGTCATCATTATGTGCTTCATTATAGGATGTCCAAAAAATAGTAAACATTAGAAAGGCTATTCATATCAAATATTGATGCACATGTGAGGAACTTTCACTCCCTACTGGTGAGAGGGTAAAGTGGAACCATCACTTTGGTGAGCAATTAGTATCTAGTAAAAATGAAAATGCATAAATCCTACAACCTTGAAGGTCTAACTGCTTGAGAAACTCTTGCACATAAACCTGAGAGACCTACAAGGTGTCTGTGAAGTGCTGCTCTTACTGAAGTCCACCAGCAGTGGAAGAATAGAAGTGATCTGTCCATATCATGAAATAATACGCAGCAGCAGAGAACAACCACAACAATAAATGTATCTTATCTATATCTAATTCTCAAAACCGATTTCATAAACAATGGTGAACAGAAAAAAGCAAATTGCAGAACAATAAAATAGCATGATACTATCTGGGCAAACATTTTTAAATACATAAAACCACATTATATTGCTTATAGATAGCTGTATTTGTATTTTAAAATATGAAAAGAGACTGGAAAGCTAGTGATTGCCTTGGGGTGAAGGGGGTGGGGATGAGGGATAGAACCAGATGTGTATCAAAGGGAACCTCAGCTATACCTATTATACTTCATTTCTTTTATAAAAGGAAAAAGACTTGAAAAAATGTGATGTAACAAAATGGCTGAATATTGGTTGTATTTTAAATTTTTTCAAAATAAATAAAATATTAAAATGTAGTTTCTTTTCCTCCCCTCAATCAAAACCCACCAAAAACAAAAGCTAAAAAAGTAGAAAACCTCATTATCCATACCATAAATCAAGGGAACGCCACAACTCCAATCTATAAACTATAAAGCATCTCTTCCAAAACACTGTTAAAGCTGGACCTAAGAGAGGGAGGAAGCTGGGAGGGGGGGGTCACAGACGTGAGTGAAATGCCTTAAACCTCTCACTGATGAGGGGAGGCTGGCAGGGTGGGTGGCCAGCAGGCTGCAGGAGGACTGGGGTGCCCCTGAAGAGAGCGAGCTTAGCACAGCACAGAGGCCGGCCTTCTGAAGAGCCCTCTCTGTGTTTCACAGCCACTCTCCCAGCTCAGGTGCGCTGGAAGAGACGCAGGGGTAGGAAGGAGGAGAAGCAGCCTACAAGGCCTCTGACTCAATGGGGTTTGTGAGGAACCACAATAATCCCTTGTCCACCAACATTATTGCTGTGCCCAGCACAAAGTGACAGGGCATTCAAGACCACAAACCAAAAAGGAAAGCCGCAGGCCTCCTCCTACCCTTCTCCTCTCAATATGGAGGCATTCAATAATGGGGGATAATCAGAAAGGGTCAGCCCGGGACCTATATAAAGATAAAGGAAGGCGGTAGGGTTACAAAATGAGAAAAGGAACAATAAGTAAAAGGCAGATGGAGAAAAAAAAATCACAAAAGAAATTAAACAAAAAAACAGGAAGAGGTAAAAACACATAGTCTGCATTAGTCTCACAGACTTTATGGGTATGAGCTTTGTTATGAAAGCACTCAAGTAAGAGATTATAAGGCAATAGAGCAGATAAAAGCAAGCTGGCAAAGAAAGGAAAGAAAAGACAAGAAACATTAGAGATTAAAATCCAATTAAAGGCAACAAGAAATAAAATAACTGAAAATGCAGACGAGGTATTATAGATGGGCTAGAGGAAAACCTACTAAAAAAAAAATAAAACATAATGACAAAGAAAGAAAATAAAATATTTTATATGCAAGTGAAATTACTGAAGAAGAGAATAAATAGAAGAGAAAAATATTTTAAGATAGAATGCAAGAAAACACTCCCAAAATTTTAAAAACACCTGAGTCTCCATATTAAAAAAGCATATAATGCAGGAAAAATTGTACAGTCTCTCAAATATCAATGATAAGGAAGGAATTATATGGATTTCCAGGCAGAAAAAGGAGGGTATATATATATATATAAGGTGTGTGTGTGTGTGGACAACCAAATTGACTTTAGACTTCAAAATAGCCAAAAAAATTATAAAAAATTGTATGGTCAAGCTGAGTAAAGTTACCCAGAACCAAAAGGACAAATACTTTACGGTCTCACTAATATGAACTAACATTAATGACTGAATTTTGAGAGTTAAAGTTGAAAATGCAGGTTATCGGGAGACAGAAAGAGGGTAGAGATTGGGCATGTGGTGTGAAAGAGTAGAGCATTCAACAAGACTGACTGCAAAGACCCAGAAATGGATAGCACAATACTATCTGATGGTAGCACAATATTGTAAGTGCAAAGAACGAGCTGAGTATTAGTATGGTTGAGCAAGGAGGGCTGGAGGCATGAATGACTCCAGAGGCAAGGTTAGAGGATAAAGACTGGTGGTATAATTTAGCGATACCTAGAGTGAGCAATGATGATTAAATGCCTCATATAGATTGTGGTGGTGAAGGCATGGCTATGTGATTATACCAAAAACCATTGATTTTTAATGTAGGTTGGATTTAATGATGTGTGAATAAAACTTTTTAAAAATGAACAGAGAGATACAAGGGCTGGAGAAAATGTGGTGAGAGAGATGTGCCTATTCACTGTTGGGAGGGAAGAATAGTGGTGCAGGCCCTCTGAGTAAAGTGTGGTGGTTCCAAAGGGCCTAGGGGTGGTGTTGCCATATGATCCTGCAACCCCATAGTTAGGTATATACTGGGGACACAAACGGACATGTACAAACTGGTATTTATGATGACAGTGTTCAAGAATTGCAATGGATGCAGGTAACCTAATGGGACATCGACGGAAGACTGGAAGGAGGAATGATGATGTATATATACAATGGATTATTGAGTAACTGCAAGAAGAAATGAATTCATCAGGCATGCAACTAGGTGAATGAAACCTGGAGACAGTAAGTTGAGTAAAATAAGTCACAAATGAGAAGACAAATATTATAATGCCTCACTAATATGGACTAACTATAATGTACAAACTCTGAGAATTGAATTCGAGAGCAGAGGTTATCAGGTGAAGGCCTACTGTAAAGATTCCCAGACTGAAAGCTCTACTAGTAGTCACATCTACCCTGGAGTTGTAACTGTTATTTCTAAATTCTGAAATGCTGAGCTTATGGTGTATAACCTGGTTATTCCATGGAACTTTGGGTATTTGTCTGACACTTGAGACTCAGAGCTAGAATTCTGCAGTTCTGAAATTCAGTATTATCCTACAAAACAACTATTAAAAACACTGAAAAAGTGATCAGATTTCAATTAGAGATATGAATGAAGCTGATCTGGTTAGGACTAAGGTAAATCAGACTACAGGGTAAATGATGATATTGAATATATTTTAAAACATTAATTTCTGTGTGAGACCAAAGGAAGGGATGTTTATTTGATGCAAAATTTATACTATCAGTAGCACAATATCTCATTTAATTTGTATGGTTAGCTTATTCTAACACCATAATTACATAGAATAAATTCATGGTTCCATGTAATTATGGTTTATTTCATGGAGAATTTAAACTCTGAGACTTTGATCCTCATCCTGTAAAGAAATACATCCAAGTTTTGGTATGAACATCAAATTACTTATGCAGCATCAAACACTTATACCATTTGATAGTATAAAATTTTAAAACATATAATCTTTTAAGATATAAAGTGTTTTGTCTTTCTTTCTCAATATCTGAGCCAGTATTTGTAGCTAAAATTATATTAACCTTTACAAGTCTCAGAACTAAAAAACAGTGAGTTTGCCTTTTGTTTTGTACATGTTTGTGTGATGCCCAGCTATATCCCAGAGTAAGATGTGCGGAAGATTAAAAAGTATTTACAAAGTCCTCTTGAAGGACTGAATAAAAAGGTGGAAATATTAAACCTCCCTACTAAGGATTTCATGATATCCTCACAAGCATCAGAGTCTGCTGATTTGATGGGACAGACCCTTGATTTTGGGGCTTGCCCTTATGAAACTTATGCCTGCAAAGGAAAACTAAGCCTACTTATGATTATGCCTAAGAGTTACCCCAGAGAACCTCTTTTGTTGCTCAGATGTGGCCACTCTCTCTAAGCAACTCCACAGGTGAACTCACTGCCCACCCTACTACATGGGACATGACTCCCAGGGGTGTAAATCTGCCTGGCAATTAGGGTCATGACTCCCAGGGATGAGCCTGGCTCTAGCATCATGGGAGTGAGAAAGCTTTCTTGACATAAAGGGGGAAGACAAATGAAACAAAGTTTCAGTGGCTGAGAGATTTCAAATAGAGTTGAGAGGTCTTTCTGGAGGTTGTTCTTATGCAGTATATAAATCCCTTTCAGTTTCTGGTGTACTGGAGTAGGTAGAGGGAAATATCTACAACTGTTAAACTGTAATCCAATAGCCTTGATTCTTGAAGATGACTGAATAACTATAGCGCTTTTAAGGTATAAATGTACGAGTGTGAAAACCTTGTGAATGCACAGTGCAATGGTGGCTCAGTGGCAGAATTCTCACCTGCCATGCCAGAGGCCCAAGTTTGATTCCTGCAGTCTGCCCATGCCAAAACAAACAAACAAACAAACAAAAACGTTGTGATTGACACTCCCTTTATCCAGTGTATGGACAGATGAATATGAAAAAAAAAGACAAAAAAATAAATAAACAATGGTGGGGGACAGGGAGGATGAGATGTTTTGGGTGTTTTCTTTTTTACTTTTATTTTTATTCTTATTTTTATTGTTTTGGGAGTAATGAAAATGTTCAAAAACTGACGGTAATGATGAATGGACAGCTTTATAATGATACTGTGAACAACTGATGGTACACTTTGGATGATTATATTTCAATTAAAAATCACTGAAGAAAAAAAAAACATATGGGAATGAAAGAGGACCCAAGTATCTTATCTCCTGCTAAGTTATCCTTTAAATATAAAACCAATGCTCAAACATTTTCAATCATACAAAAACTAGGAATAAAAAAACATATATTTTACAAAACAACTAGATAATGAAGTGCAGCCAACAGAGATAAAACAAAATAAAGAATTCAGAGAAGCAGAAGCCATGTAGAAGAACTAGTGGGGAACATTAATTTAAATATAATGCTAACATTAAATGACTGTGGGAATGCTAGATTAAATGTCATAAACCATATTAAAATTCAGTAGGTTAAAAAATGTGTTAACAATAACAGTTAAAATTTTCTGAGCACTTACTTCATTCCAGGCACTATGTGAAAACATCATGTGAATTCTCATAACAATCTTTTGAAATAAGTACTATTATTAACCCTGCTTTAGAGATAAGGAAGTGTGTAATTTCTAAATCATGCCATTAAATTAAAATAAGGACTGATAAACTAATGGCCTGTGAGACAAATCTAACCTGAGCCTTTTTTTGTATAGCCTCTAAGGAGGAGGTAGGAGAGAAGAAGAAAGAGAAAGGGAAGAAATGGAGACCACAGGGGGTTCTACAAAGCCTTAAATATTCACTATCTGTCCTTTACAGAAAGTTTGTTGACCCCTAGTTAATAAGCAACTGCTGGTCCTTCACTTCCTCATGCTATCTGCAACCATGCAGGAAAAGGAACATCTCTTAGGAAAGAAGAGCAACAGGATAAAATGCACCTGGGTCCCTGAATGATGCTGTGGAGCATAAGCTGACCTGCACCCCACCCCCCTGACCTCCAAATCACCTGCCAGCCTGAACTTTACTGACAAATCTTCACACACATACATTCCATACATGGTGTACAATCAATGGCTCACAATATCATCACATAGTTGTGTATTCATCACCATGAGACATTATATATTTTAAAACTTATTCTAAAGATTAAATAAGAAATGCAAAGTGAACTTGCTTTTTATACTCAATACTTTCTTGAGAATCAAAATCAATTATTTCCACATAAAGGGATTAAAACTGTTTTCTGGGGGGAAATTCAACTTCCCTATTGGACAATTCCTGATATTCTCACAAGCAGTGGGGACAACCAAATCAATAAGCCAAGCCCCTCAATCTTGGAGTTTGTTCATATGAAAATTATCCCTGCAAAGAATAGGCTAAGCCTACTTAAAATTAGGCCTAAGAGTCACCCCCAGAGAACCTCTTTTGTTGCTCAGATGTGGCCTATCTCTCTCTCAGCCAACACAGCAAGCAAACTCACTGCCCTCCCCCTTTCTACATGGGACATGACTCCCAGGGGTGTAAACCTCCCTGGCAACGTGGGACAGAAATCCTAGAATGAGCTGGGACTCAGCATCAAGGGCTTGAGAAAACCTTCTCAGCCAAAGGGGGAAGAGAGAAATGAAACAAAATAAAGTGTCAGCAGCTGAGAGATTTCAGAGTCAAGAGGTTATCCTGGAGGTTATTCTTATGCATTGTATAGATATCCCCTTTTTAGTTTATGGTGTATTAGAGAGGCTAGAGGGAAGTGCCTCAAACTGTAGAGCTGTGTTCCAGTAGCGATGTTTCTTGAAGATGACTGTATAATGATATAGCTTTCGCAGTCTGACTGTGTGATTGTGAAAACCTTGTGCCTAATGCTCCTTTTATCTACAGTACAGACGGATGAGTAAAACATATGGATTAAAAATAAATAAATAATAGGGGGAACAAATGATAAAATTAATTGAGTAGATTGAAATCCTAGTGATTAATGAAAGAGAGTGGTAAGGGGTATAGAAAAAAAATAGGGGGAACAAAGGTTAAAATATATTGGGTAGATGGAAATACTAGCAGTCAATGAGAGGGAGGCGTAAGGGGTATGGTATGGATGAGTTTTTTCTTTTTTCTTTTTCTGGAGTGATGCAAATGTTCTAAGAAATGATCATGGTGATGAATATACAACTATGTGATGTTATTGTGAGTCACTGATTATATACCGAGAATGGAATGTTCCAATGTTAAGAATGTTCATGTTTGTATGTTGTTACGTTTTGTCAATTAAAAAAAAAAACCTGTGTTTTCTAATGACAAATGATTAAGACAAAGAGGACAAGAATTATTTCAATGAATTAAAGAAGTCCAAGGTAAAATATAAAAACACTAAAGGTTTTTTGCTTATTAGAAAGAGTAAAAAAATAAAACTGACTCAAATACAGAGGGGCTTGTGGCTCAGCCCAGGCACTTTATGGATAAAGAAAAATTCTCTGGAGGCTAAGGATTGTTTTGTTTTGTATTGGGAATGGGAGGGAAGGGTGGGATGGCAGGCAATGTGTTTGAGGCCTACAAAATAATCTAAAATTGTTCTACCCTCCACCTAAATTCAATAATAGCCTGGTTACTCGGCCTTTTGCAATGTTTATCAATCTTATGCCCTTACCAATTGAGGCACAGCCAAGGTTCCGAGAAGGGACTGACCAGAGGCTCTAAAATCATCTGGTATTATCTTTCCATGGGAAGTAACTCTGATTACATTCTTAGACCTTAAATTATGAAAAGCCAAAGTCAAGAGCATCAAGAGATGAAAATTTTTGTCTAGATTACAGAGCAACAAGACTAATTTGTCCAGTGTGCTCTAAGTTCAGATGCCAGGATTACAGATACCTTGATGCCTTCTATATCTAACCAGAAAATGTTACTGATTCTACTTCTCTCTATGCTCCTCCCCCATCCAAACCATCATCAGTTCTCATCTACCCTGCAGCAATGTCTCCTTACTGGTCCCATGTAGCTGCTGAAGCCTGGGTGCCAATCATTCTTCACCCTCAAGCCAGTATCATCTATTTAAAATGAGAATCTTTTTACATCATTCCCTGTTCCAATCTCCTGTTCCTCTTAGGATAAAGTCTAAAATCCTTAATATGGCCTGGGAGTCCCTTCCTATCCTAATCTAGTCTCTGTTTCCTTTTCCAATTCCATCCATTGCACTCTACTATCTCCCTAACTCTAACCATGCTGGATTTATTTCTGTTTTAGAGAAATGACTAATTGTTGTATTCCCAGTACCAAGCAAGTACCTGACAAATAGTACAACTAGCTTTGATTGATGCACAAATGAATGAAGGAATACAAAAAGCCCATTTTATTGGGTCAAGGAGATTAAGGACAACATGTGAGAAGCACAAGTCTTAGGAAATAAAATAGGGCAAACGGGACACGGTCTCATGCTAACTCAAATTTTACAAATGGTGAAACTTAAGTCCCATGAGGCAGCAGCTATGTCTATCTTGATCACCATTATATCCTCAGCATTTAATCAGTGTGTGGAACACAAAAGGCACCCAAATATTTCTTAAAGGTAACAGAACAAACAGAAAGAAAATGTTCAAGAAAACATAAGAAGCTGGAATTAAAGGAGCACTTCTGTAGGCAAGACTCATGGCAGGAAGCATCCCAGCAGGCCAGTTAAAGCTGTGCTGGCAAGAACTCAGCGTCTGAGCTGCAGCATTCCTATCCCGGCTCCGCTGTCATCACAGACTAGTCTAAGGTAACTGCTGTCCCAAGTATGAGTCGTTCAGAGAGAACAATGTGCAGGTCTCTGTACACTGAGGCCTAAAGGACATTTCCAAAGGGAAGCAAAAGTGTTTCCTCCAAAGAAGATCTGCCCTTTTGGTAAATCTCTTTCTCACAGGAGGTACCAGTTAGCAATTCTGGTACTACTTTACATACATAGGAGGGCTGAACAAAAGTAAATAACTTGTGGATAATGGCAGTCAGGTTTTGGCCTTCAGAGAAAGAACTTACAAATAGGAAGGAGGGAGGCTAGTATGAACCCTGTGGTGCTACATTAGATTGGAGACATCAGTATGAATTCATGGTTAATAATATACACACACACACACACACACACACATACACAGATGGGCATATACAGAAAGAATTATAGACATGTATGTATATGTGGGTCAGAATATATGCAAAATTTCCTAGCTCTGTCCCCTGAAAGGGCCTAGAAGCAGTGACACCCCAACAGCAAGAAGCAGACCCCACACCCAAATCTTGGCTTCTAAATACCAATCTCCAACAAAAGGAACCAGGACTTTATAAGAAAATGGCTGATTCTAGGACTAGGGCACAGGAAATATAAGATGATCCAAGAGCAGTTTGTAGCGCTGGAAAGTAAGGACATGCTCTAGAAACAAAAGGACAGTCGTATGTCAAAGTGACATAGAAGCCGATTTGAAAGTGCTACTGATGGCCAAACTGGAAAAATGTGAGCAACAAAATAAAGAACCTCACATTGGATTATAACCCAAAATATAAAATACACATGAATTCATACTGATATAAAATAATTGAATGTATAAATAAATGGGGAGAAGTGACAAATTTTTCTTACAAAAGAATTCCAAATCATCTATGTAGATACTGCCCCTTCCAGGAGATGGAGCTTGCTTCCCCTTTCCTTGAGTGGAGGCTGGACTTAATGATTCACCTCAAAGAACACAGGAAGGAAAGGGAACAAGAGTAACTTTATAGTAAGAGAAATCTGGTGGACACCAGTGAACCACATGATCCAAGTTAACGTCACTAGTAATATGTCATGTTAATATCATGGACCCCCTGATATGTCATGATGAAAAAGGCCCCCAAATTCTGCCCCCAAATCCATAACTCTAGTCTAATCATGAAAAAACATGCAACATTCTGTAGAGTAACTGGCCTTTCAAAACTGTCAAGGTCATGAAAAGCAAGAAACTTACAGCCCAGAGGAGACAGACAACTAAGAGCAACAGGATCCTAACCGGGATCCTAGGACAGAAAACGTGCATTAGTGGAAAAACGCTAAAAAAGTCTAGTGTTTAGTTAATCAAAACATATCAATGTTAATTTTTTAGTTCTGATAATTGTACAATGATTATGTAAGATGTTAATATTATGGGAAACTAGTGAAGAATACACCGGAACTCTCTGTCCTAGCTAAAGTTATTCCAAAACAGAAAGTCAAAAAATATATATATTTTAGAGTGGAGCAAAGGAAAGTTACATGAGGTTTATATAGTTAGACTAAGCAGTAATTAATTAGCCAATTAGCAATTCAAAGAAAACTATGCCAGTACCAACAAGCACACCCAGCTTCTAGATCTTAGTTTCCAAAATATCATTCTCTAATAAAGGCAAACAGGGATCCCTGGGAAAATGGCTTGGGAAGTACAAGATGAGACAGGATGATCTTGTAGTGTCAAAAAAGAAGGAGGTGGGCGGCTGCTGTGGCTCAGCAGGCAGAGCTCCGACCTGCCGTGCTGGAGGTCTGGAGTTCGATCCCTGGTGCCTCCTGCCCATATGCAAATTAAAAAAAAAAAAGAAGGAGGTGCTCAAAAATCTTTGGAACGTATCAGAAGAACATGGGACCCAACATGAAAAAGCGCTCACTGGCCAAATCTGAGATAACTTCAGCAACAAAATGAATAATAGTAACAGATTATAACCCCCCAAAATAAAATAAGAGTCCATGAGTCCATATTGATATAAACAAATGAATGAATAAATGGGAAGAAAGGGGCAGCTTCCTTACAGTAGGCTTCCAACTAATAAATGAGAAGGGAAAGATGGAAATAGGAAATCACCATTTGGCAAAAATCTCAGTATTAATTGTTTCAGGCAAGAATCGTCAACAGATGTAAAGTAGTGGGCAAAACGTATGTCAAGAAATATGATATTTACAAAGTCTCAAGTATCTCCCTACAAGACACTTATTAATTAAAAAGAGAAACATGGTGACTTTATAGCAAAGACATCTGGCAGACACCACCTTATTCAAGCGATCAAAGACAGCATCACCAGCAATGGAATAAATCAACAAACTGTGCCAACGAGGACACAGCATCACTGCTGTGACAACCTGATGAAAAATGTATAGCCTGAATCGAATCAAGAGTAAACATCAGACAAACCCAAACTGAGAGGCATTCTACCAAATAACTGGCCTGAACCTAAAAATGTCAAGGTCATGAAAGAAAGACAGAGAAATCGCTCCAAATTCAAGGAGACCAAAGAGATATGACAACAAATGCACTGTGTGATCCTGGGCCACATAAAGGATATTTAGTAGGACAAATTCAAATGTGAACAAGGTCTGGTAGATTAGATAACAGTATTGTATCATTGTTAATTTTCTGATTTTGATCATGTACATGATCACTGATCATGTAAGACAATGTCCATGTTTATAGGGAATGCATAAAGAAGTATTTAGAAATAAAGGCGCATCTGTTTACAACTTACAAATATTTCAGAAAAACAGACCATATATAAATAGAGAGAATAAATGGATGATTAAGTGTGGTAAAACGTTAATAGTCAGGAAATCACAGTGAAGGATATACAAGAATTCCAAATACTGTTTAAGCTATATACATTAAATATATACTGTAAATGTAAGTCTACCTCCACGTAAACTGCCAAGTGTAAAAAGAATATTTATAAAAACTTGAGAATTTTCTCAATCTTGCTTTGTTTGCATTTTCCACTTGATTCTCTCCTCCAATGCAGTTTCTTCCTTTTTGTGCTTTCTCTATTTCTTTACCTCCTTCTCTACTGTTCTCCATCCCTCACTGTCATTTTCTTTTTTCCATTCTTTCCTCTTTAGCAAATTCTTTCCCTCCCAAAGGCCCTTAGCACTTCATTGTTTGGGAAATAGTATTTCAAAGTATCAATTATTTTGAATGAATTATATATTCTTTTCCTTAATTTAAAAATCAGGTTGATTTAATCCTTTCTTTTTCTTTTTCTTTTTTTTTAAAGAAAAGATTTTCTCTTTCTAAAACAAATATGAAACGCCTCACAAATTTGCATGTCATCCTTTCACAGGGGCCATGCTAATTTTCTCTGTATTGTTCCAATTTTAGTATATGTGCTGCCAAAGTGAACACGGTTTAATGCTTTTCAGTTTGCCACTTAAAACATTTTTTCAAATGGAAGTACTTCTTTCTTTACCACAAACAGTAGCAATTCTTATATTGGATCAAACAGTACAATGGAGAAAACTATATACCAAAGAATGCTATTTTTTTTTAAAGGAAATAATCTAAGTTAGGCCACACATTTAAAAAAATCAGAAGACCCATATACCAAATGGTAGCTAACCATGCTTAAGACAGTGCTGGCACATATTGGCGCCAGAAAAATACTGGCTGAATGAATGAATAAATACAAGTATTCTTGAGGATAGGATTACCAGGGACATTCACTTTCTATATTCTATAACACTTAAATTATTAAGGAACATGTTATACTTTTGCAAAAAAAAAAAAAAAAATTGGGGAAGGGGAAGGCAGCAATGAAGTTCTTTTTCAAAGCAGTTCCTAAATCTTACAACCTCAGAGTTAGAGTCAGAGAGAACATATATGGTAATGAGAAGACCTGAAGTGCTACAGAACTGGAAGGGAAGTCTCTAAATTCTCCAAAATAAGAATAGAAACCAAAGCTGTATTTCTAAATGAAATAAGGATAGCTTTTCTGAGCAAGACTACCTTGTGTGCTTTAAGATATTCCTGAACATTTTCCAACTTGCAGCAACTGTGCTTCTCTTTGTATTTATTAAGAGTCCTGTTTGGGCAACTTTATTCTTAGCCTATTCCTGACCCAAACTACGTACAGCTGAAAGACAAATATAAAATAACCTACAGGAACCACCTAAATATTTCACAGCACTTACAATAATACAAACTCAGATTAAAAGCACTAACATTCAAAATCAATTGCTTGTTAATTATTTGACCTTACATTTAAATACATATACTTTTTCTGAAGATGTTCTTGTACAATGAAGCAATCTAGAAATTATTTTTGTGGGGACTAAGACCCTACTAATTAACAGGTACCTTGCTTTGGCTAACCAAGCCTTGACAATATGGCTGCTACTCTGCCAGGCTAGAAATCCTTTAATTAGGTGGCAGGTTCCATTTGGGGAAGAGCTTAGTTCCCATTTTGAGAAGCTGAGTTCTCTGGAAAGCAATAAACAGGGTAAAACAGGCAAATGTCGTTGGTGCTAACACACCACACCATCTGCAGCACGGCACTGGGGCTGTAGCCCAAGTAGGAGGATAAGTACAGCTCCCCCAAACAAGCAGTTGTCCCCATTTCCCTCATCTCAGCATATTTCTAATTCACTCAGCTTTGTGTCTGGTATGAACATCCTCAAATGGAAAGACTCCTATTCCACATCTTCATTACGCATGACTTATTAACATTGAAATTCCACTGTTTCCAACTCAACCAAATTGGAGGTTCAAACTCTCATGCATAATTAGACTGAAGCATTCATTTTAAGAGATGGAATCAGGATAAACATGGCCTGGATCAAAGCTGGAACAGAGTGGAAACTTAAAAGGCTTTGTGTCCTAAGCATGCCATGTGAATCTGAGAAAATCATAACCTCTCTGCAAGGCAGTTAATCAATCTCTCAAGTCAGGATGATAGTATGGTGCCCCTCTGAGAGCTCCTCCATACTGAAAAATCAGAGCTGTGGTTAGTAAATAGTTAAAATCTCCAGAGAGTCTCCTCCCAGTTGAGAATTTGTTTCCCATTCCCAAATAAAGATGGTCATCTATCAGAGCATGCCTGATAGAGCAGGACAGCAAAAGGTAATCTGAGATGAAGCTGCCCAGAAAAGAAAATGAAAATTACACCATGCCAGTCCCACCAGGCTAGGTACCTGCTCTTCTTCAATCCTGCGCTGTAGTGTTTCAATGTAATGCTGGACGGCCATATATATGAACCGGTACTGTGCTTCTGTTTGGACCATCCCTGACCTCTGAGAGCGCACCATCTGAATGGTTTTGGGTACGTCTATGTCGCAGTCAACACCTACAAAACAAACGATGTGAGGCATCAGAAGAAATTGCTGAGCCAGGATGAAGTTGTTTAATGTGCAACTTTAAGCAAACTCAGAGATGAAACAGAAATAGTCTTTAATGTTCTAACTGAACACGTTCCAAGGGCAATAGCTCTGTACTTCTCACCAATATCAATTATCTCAGAAGATTACACGATAAAGAGTTAGAGGACAGGATGCCTTCACTTTTCAACAGCACCACCTATCAGCAAAGGTTACGTAGCTGAGTAGAGACTTGCACTGCAAATCCAACAAAAGGCCAAAGCAGTGAGATCCAAAGCTCCTAGGCCTCATTTATGCCAAAAGCTCAGATAACATCACTTCAATATGTCTTTGTCAAACATATTGAAAGTTGAAGTCTTCAGCCCAGATCTAGATTTTAGTGAAATTCTTTTTAACATTCAAATTCTCTTCCCCAGGCTATTTCATTAGCGCTTCCCTCCCATGAACTACAAACAGGAACTGTAGTCTTGCCCTCCAGATGACCTACCTTTTTCTCTGATGATGTCAATAAGGATATCAATCACAATGAATGTTCCTGTCCGGCCAATTCCAGCACTGTGGGCAGAAGGACAAAAATCAGTGACAATATAGCCATTCACAGGGATTTTTTTTTTTATTCAAAACCAAGCTATTAATATTAACAGAGACAATGTCTGCTCTTGGGAGTGTTTTTAAGATTATGTATGTATTTTAGAAAACATATTAGCAAAGAACATAGCCAAACCAATACTTAGAGTTCAGCTTCTATAGTACAGTGTGGCTGAGGCAAGGCCCTTAACCTCTCTGATTCTTAGTTTCATTATCTGTGAAATAGGGATAACAGTAAATACCTTCCCAGGTAGTTGAGAATGAAAAGCGAATAATGTATGAAAAACACTGATATCAGAGGGGCTGGCACAGAGCCAGTACTCCGTAAATGGTAACTTAAAAAAAAGTAAGCAAATAAAGTTTCACACACATCTACTTGCCAAACATCCAAATGAGATTGAGGAAACCAAATTCTCCCTCAGATAATCATGAAAACCCAAACTTGGGCCCCAGCAGCCCGCAAATCCTGGTGGGCAGGCTACAATCACAGCTCCCATCAAAGTCCTGCATGAGGAGAGGTGGGGCAGTCCAATCTTCTGAAGTAAGTAAGTGTAGTGACAAGAGAACAATATATCTTATTTTAATGGTCAAAGAGAAGAAAATCACACCCAAAGGGGTAAATCCTAAGTTACTAAATTAAATTAAATTAGGATTCACCCCTTTGGGTATTCACAAGCAAAAATTGCCCGATATGGAAACTTGGAAAATAAAGACTGTGTCTTCCCAACGTGACCTGGCAGTCTTGTGGGGTCTATGGGAAATATACTTGGGGCTCAAAATATCCCTTAATGCAGTGTATCCATGCCTTGAATACTGATTAAATTTTCCTACATTTAAAGAGCTGAATGGGTGGGTATTGGGAGATGCAGGTAGGCTACAGCCTAGAGAGGTGGTAGGAGCTGGTTACCTGCAGTGAACTACCACGGGCCCAGCGTCCATGATGCTCTCCTGCTTATGGTGCACTTCCTCCAAGAAGTCCAGCACACCCCCGGGGTCACTGGGCACTCCGTGGTCCGGCCAGGTCCGAAAATGGTATTGCCAGACCGTTCTCTCCGTATTCCCCTGGAGTAAAGCCAAGAAAAACCAGAAAAGAATTAAATAAATCAAGGGGTTGAGGGATCTCTCAGTTACCATCTTTCCTAGCTCTTGTGTGAACCAATGGAGGTACCAGCTACAGAATCTCTACATACTCCATTTAAAAGTCCTATTCACAAGTCTCCCAGATCCCTTCTCTTTCTGGACCTGGCTGAGCTCTCTTGGAGGTAACTATGCCTCTGTCATAAGAACCAAGGAGCCTAAAAAGGAATCTGAACCATCTATCTGAATTATCAATGGTAGTGGTTCCATTCCTTCTCAATCATAGGTAGTGCAACCCAAAGAGACGACTGAGGCCTGTGGGGACACAGTCTCTTCTACCATATGAGAAGACAGGAATTCTCTCACACATCTGCTCCTTTGTGTCTGTTTGCAACCAACATAAAATTATATTATCATTATATTTTAAATATTTTGTTTAGCGCAAATAGGTATGATCAGATGGCTAGGTTTCAGCTGAAATCCCAGCATTCACATTCACTCTGGCCCTTGGGCCCTCCTAAACCTCAATTTCTTCATCTGCAAAATGGGAATAATTATCTCTCTTACAATATCATTGTGAGGATTAAATGAGATCATTTAAACATACAGCCAGTGCCAGCACATAGTAAGATGCTCAGCACATTGCAGCTACTAGAGGGTGGTGACAATTAATAGAGGTCAACAATGGCACCGAGACTGGAGAAGACCAACTGACACACCTGAAGATGATCCAAACTAAGTGACATCTTACAAATAGGTTTAAAAAAACAGAAGAATTAGATCAGTATCCACTGCCAGTGACCTCTATACAAGGTATGCAGCTAAAGAATCTGTACCACAAGACCTTTCCCTGAATTACATGCATTTAGATTCGCTGATGTCATGAAAAAACTTCCTTGATGTGACAGAATGACCTAAAAACCAGGTGTCCACACAGGTAACAGAAAGGAAGCCAGAATGAGAGAGACCTGTCCCAGCTTCGCTGTGCTCCTCCTCCCTAGGGAATAAGCTGTGAGGTCTCTGCCCTAACTATTTACCATGAGGCTGAAAGACTTAAATGAGATCATGTGACAGCACTTTGGAAAAAATATAAAACATCATTCAAAAAGCAGAAAATACATCATCAGCAATTCTGGAGGAATGATCAGCCTCTGTTGCCATTTGCATCGTGTGTGCAACACACAAACCTAAACAAGAGCATTTCCCCTACCTGTTACTCAGAGACATCTACTAATGAGAAGATGGGCAGATAATCATTAAAAATGATGGACAATCTATCCAGAATCTTTGCCCAATGTCCTCTAAATTTCTTTCTTCTTTCTGCTTGACAGCTATATTTTCCAGTTCCTCTCACAAAGGAAAAAGCTCTATGCTCCTCCCAGCACCACCACAACTACACCCTCTCTGAAATCAGAAACTCAAACCCCTCACTCGGGACCGTAACCACACGGGCGTTTATATCCTGTCAGTCCCCCTGACCACATCACAGATCTCACCAGACCTTTGAGCCCTCCCTCTGCTTGCCCTAACCTCCATCCTTATCAGCTTAGATTCCATGGACTGTCATGAGAGTTGCTCCCATCCCCCAACTCCACCCCTTGACCCTCTATCCACTCACTGCACCCACCTGGCAAAACCCCAACCTGGGCAAACCCAACCCAACAACCTACTTTTTCTGTTTAAAACCCAAGAAACAAAGTGTCCTTGGAGAAGAAAAAAAAACACCACACAACCAGGTAGATTGGTATCACTAAATATTTATGTTCATCACCTCAACAGGG
>PVIY010044045.1:0-19958 GCA_004026745.1 Myrmecophaga tridactyla
ACCCAAACGGGTGGAGACATGTCGTCACCTAATCCAATTTAACAACCACTCTTGACTAAATCACATCACCCAGGCAGATGATCTCATTACAGTTTCAAACATACAGTATTGAATAGAGAGTATTCTGCCTTTATGAAATGGGATTTATATTAAAACATGGCTTTTCTTAGGGGGCATACTTCCTTTCAAACCAGCACAAATTCTAAGGTCATGAAGATGTCACAGTTAAAGCAGGTCTATAGATATGTCCAATCTAAGGCATCCAGGGAAAGATACCTTGATTCAAGAAGGCCAATGAAGTTCAGGGTTTCTCTCTCCAGTGGAGAGGCATATGGTAAACAGGACATCTGCTAGCTTCCTCTCCAGGCCTCTTTGCTTCATGAAGCTCCCTGGGAGGCATTTTCTTTCTTCAATTCCAAACATCTTGGTTCTGCAGCTCTCTCTTTCTCAAAAGGAACTCTCTTCGAAATATCTCCACTTTTATAGGATTCCAGTAAACTAATTAAGACCCACGTAGAATGGGTGGAGATGCATCTCCATCTA
The DNA here is from genome assembly GCA_004026745.1 of Myrmecophaga tridactyla. Lineage (NCBI taxonomy): Eukaryota > Metazoa > Chordata > Mammalia > Pilosa > Myrmecophagidae > Myrmecophaga > Myrmecophaga tridactyla. The sequence continues at coordinate 544 of PVIY010044045.1, forward strand.
ATCAAGTTTAATAACCACAATTATATCTCCATGGAGATAACGTAATCAAGTTTCCAACCTATAGTACTGAATAGGAATTAGAAGAAACCGTTGCTTCCCCAAGATTAATTAGGATCAAAACACAGCTTTTCTAGGATACATAAATCCTTTCAAACTAGCATGCTTGGTGTTGATGAACTTTATTCTCCATCAGGCAATTTTATACCTCTGATGATTAGAAAGAACACAGAGCATCTTCTGGCCCCAAACATTTCATCCTTGTTTCTCCTCTTCTACCTAAATATTTCCAGTGTCAAGTGCTGCAGGAGGACTTCATTTCAAAATAAGACCCATGGACTTCATTTCAAAATAAGACCTGTGTTCCACATCTTTGTCATGACACCAATGAGTCAGTAGACTGGGTAGTGGAATTATCCCATGAAACCTTGTCTAAACTGTGATGACTAGCAATAACTTTCCTACATATGAAATTGTAAGTAAATCTAGTAATTATATTTCACTAAACCCAAACTAATTAAATCCCCAACTCAGTTTCCCTTTATCTGCATTCTCAAAATGTCCTTGGCTATTTGCTCACCATCTAACACAAGGGAACTGCAATAAAGAGGATGACAGAGTGGAAAAAAGCAGTGATCTTAATTGCTCTTAAAATCGCACTTTTGCAAACTTAACCAAAACATAGGATCACATGAGTACATTGTTAGGGCCCATCCCAGGGCCTTGAAAGAGTCATATGCAGGTGAGAGCCTCTGTGAGCATCACAGTAAATCCACTTCTGCTCATTTGATCCCCAATCCCTGTATTAATTAAAATTCTCTGATTGTGAGCACCAGAAACAACTCTTGGTCAAGAAGAATGTATTTATTGGCAGCATATTAGGTCCTCCCCAACCTGAAGGAAAAGTTGAAGATTCATTTCTCAGAAAGCAGTTCCAAAATCCAAAAGGCAGGAACAGATAAGCTTTTCAGGTCTTCTGTGTTGGGATAAATGGGATTCAAATATTTTTTTAGCCATTGCTTCATTAGCTTAAAAGTGTGATTCAAGGGACATAATGAACCATAATAAATAATAGTGTGTGTATGTGTGTATCCAATTGATTTTTTGTCAGGCATCTTCGATTCCCATTTATGAACTTCTATACAACATGGTACACAGTATGTATATAATACATATTTATTAAATGAGTAGATGCTGTGATGAAGTAGCAGAAAAGTATGATAACCCCAACATTCTGAGGCTGCAGTGGTCTAGAGAAGGATAAAAGTTCTGGCCACCAGTGATTCAGAGCTCTTTCCATCAAACCACTTATCCTTCCAGCGAATATGGAGAGAACTGACTGAATTCCCTCCTCGTTAGGTTGTGTGCACGAGAATCTGAGGCACTTCTTATAAAGGGAAAAAATCACAGACTCTGGAAAAATTCCCGACCTCATCATCCCCTGTTTCTGCCTCAGCTGCCTCCCTTTAGGACCTCTGTGCTAGATGTGCCATTCTATACCATATTATGCCTCACCCCAGAGAGTGAAGCCCTCTTCTCTGCTCTAAGAAGACTGTGAGCCAAAACGCCTAATGAAAACTGAATGTGTGCCAGCCGGCGGCCTCACTCCCCCAGGTGGCTTTCTCAGCAAAGCATCTTACAATAGGAGGCCTAAGTCATAATGACATTTGCTTTCTGCAGCTAGAGTTTGCCTAAGCTCCTTTAAGCAAGGAGGAGCTAGCAGGACTGAAAATGTTGCCAGGAGTCCCCACAGCTGGCCTCATGCTGAAGCTTTTTCCAAGTGTAGAGTGGCAAAATCCTGGGTCGTAACTATTGTTTAATCAGGGGTTCTCAAACTTTAGTTGACATTCAAATTGCCTGGAGGGCTTGTTAAAAGACAGATTGCTGGGCTCCACAAATTCATCAAGCCTGGGGTGGGGCCCTAAACTTCGCATTTCTAACAAGCTCTCACAGGTTGCTGATGCTGCTGACCTAAGGATTAAGCATTGAAATTCATTGGTTTAGATATTTCTGGGGCTCGCTCTTCTCCACATAATCACTGCAAGGGGTTTGACCACACTTTCAGGCAAGAAGAGCCACCCTGATATTGTAACAAATCAGTGGGTCTGAATCTCTCTGCAGCCTGCCCTGCTGGCCAGTGACACATGCACACGTTCCGCCACGGCCTTTATCAGCCTCTGCTACGGAGGAGATGATTTCCAGATCTGCACTAGAGGACTGGCAGCACATCGAGTCACCGGATGACTTTTCTGCCTTTAAGGCCTGGGGTGTGAACATGCACACTAGGAGTTTCTCAATCTCAGCACTATTATTTATTTTGGACTGGATAATTCTTTGCCACAGTGGTGGTTGGGGGTAGGGGTGGGGAGTGCTGTCACGTGTGTTATAAGATGTTTAGCAGCATCCCTGGCCTCTACCCACTAGATGCTTGAGAACCTCTCCTTCCCCACAGGCGTGACCATCAAATTTGTATCCAGACATTGCCAAATGTCACCGGGGGGAGGGAGTGGTTCGGAAGCAAAATTGCCCTCAGTTGAGAACCACTGATGATACCATAGCATGCTTCTAACAGTATAGGGGTGGGACGTGTGTCAAGGTTTCTCTGGCTGGGCATCATGCTCCCCCTATCATAGGACTGTGTGCTGACATGACTCATAAAGCCACCTTTCCTTTGAAGCACATGTTTCTAGGACTATTTCACAAAATCAAGTTCCTTTTACCCGTGACCTGTATGGTTGGTAGAGAAGATATTACCATCCTCTCCATTTTAAAGATGAGGAGACTAAGTCTCAGTGAGATTCAGAACTGGCTTGCGTTTACAAAGGCAATAAATTTCAGCAGAGATTGGAATACAAATCCTCTAATTCTTAGGCCAGTGAATTTTCCATCACATGATGCAACCTTCATTCAGTCTACAAGCACTCCGTAAGCACCATCAGGTAATGGCATTTTCTTGTTGTGCAGTGTCCCGGAAAGACCTGAAAACATTTGTTTGTTCAGATGTTGTGCTTTGCAAAACCCCAAGTGGGGCTAATTAAATCTATGCTTTATAGGTTGGTACTCTATATATAGATATTATACTGCTATTTCCCACTGTAATTACCAACTTGCACTACAGTTTGCAGCTCTGATTTGTTGTGATGAGTGTTTAGGCAAAGTTTTTAACCACAAAGTCTACATATATCTATAGGAAGTATTTTCACTATTACTTTGATTTAGTCTTTCTACCTTTCTAACTTTCTTCTTTACTGTTCTGGAGAGAAAGCAACATAAACTTAAGTTTGAGCACATAATATGCAAAGAAACTTCAAACAAGAACAAATCCAGAAAATTAAGAAAGCAGTCTATGAAGATGTAAGTCTGGAAACTGAACCAGAGCCTTTATGTTTTTATGCTACTTTGAAAGTGTCACCTTTAAAAGGGTGCTGTGTGCATATGTTATGTGTGTGCTGGGGAATTATTATGGGAGTGGGATGAGACTTACTGGTGAAAGGACTGATGAATGGGATATACTTTGCCCACTATTTTCAAAGCCAGTTGCTATTTATATTTCTTGCTTCTTTGGCTCAAGAAAAGCTTAATAATGTGAAGTTAAAATGGCAGAGGTTCTGAGTAAGCTAGCTGGGCCATTCAAAAGAGAGTAACAGACTTCATCCCTAGTGAGATCAAAACAGAGCTCTCAGATGGAAAGGGCCCCGACAAGCACTAGAGTAAAACCAGTAATGAAACAGCTTGGGGTTTCCCCCAGAGGTGATTGTCTCCGAGATCCATCCTGCTGTAGGGAGAGCTGGTGATGCCAGGCAGATGGAGTTACAAAAACAATCACCCAGCCAGAACACTCCCAGCCATGTGGCAATGAATTTGTGTCATGACTACATTTGCTGGAGTGGTTTTACTGTCCAAACAAGATGAAGTGATTCTAACAGCCTCCACTGGGCTCCATATGGCCCCTTTGTCTTCATAGTCCCTACGGTCGGCTTTTCTTTGGTCATATTTCTTTCTGTGAAATTTATGAAGAGGCAGAAAGGGAATAATGATGAAACTCTAAACCCTGACTTACCTGAGTCTGGCTGAAGAAAGGAGCATTCTATGGAAAATATATGGAAAGAAAAGAACAAATGAAATTGTAGCCCCGTCATTGACCAATCTTCTCTAAAACAAGAGCTTCATGAACTAAAATTTTATAATGCTGCTTTGTGCTGGGTATGGTGTGTTTCTGTGAATCCAATCTTTAAAGATATGTATGAGTAGAGGGTGAAGGAATTAACAATGTCAATTCATTGGAAACGTTCAAATAAGGTGTGAGATGCAGAGCATTGGAGCTGGATTTATCAGTGCCACCACTTTCTAGCTGTGGAAACCTGAGCAAATTAATTAGCAGCTCAGTTTCATTATCCTCATCTTAAAAATAGCTATAAAAATGACAGTCTTGGGAGTTTTATGAAAATTCAATATGTAAAGGGAAAGTTAAAACGTTATCAAAAGTAGAGGATTTAATAACTATTAGAAACTAAACTATGTAACGATCAAGTCTTAGGAGAAAGGGGAAAGAAGAATAAGAGTTAAATCCTCATCTTTTTAACTGAAGAATTACCTGATGTTGCTCACCAGTGATATATTTATTAACAGAAGTAGATGCATATTAACTTGAGTTTGGTGGGAATAACTAAAAGTGCTAAAACAGAAAATGCTAAAGCTTCATTCTAGGGAGTGGGATGGGGGTGAGGGGGAGTAGGTAAAGATGATTGCTTTTCACCATGATTTCTTCTATGTTCTTTGATTTGCTTCTATGTGCACATATATGTGCTTCTATTCAGTAAAAAAAAACAAATAAAAGTATTTAAAAATAAAAGTGTAAATAAAAAGGGATTTTAAATATAAAATAATGTGGGGGAAAATAGGTGATTTCTTTTTAGTAAAAAAGAAAGCAAAAAAAATTAAATTTAAGTGCAGCCAGTAGTCCTGGCTGAGTGTAGGGTGAGCTGGGGTGTACAGCGACTGCACCCCCACCTCACACCTGTGAGCCTGAAGAGAGGTCCCAGTGAGTGCCTGAGGTGAGCACGCAGCATGGTGTGTGTTCCCTAGGAATGTACCCTGGGCATGGGTATGTACCCAGAAGACCTGAAGCAAAGCTCTAAAAGATATATTTCTAAAACAGTTTCTGAGATCTGTGACATAAGAAGGACTTTGGGGTCACCATGTCATATCTTGGCAAGGAATGAAAAGGGGCATGCTGCCATTTCTTGGAGGAACTCCACGTGGCCCCAGCTCAGTGAGGGGACAGAGCCCCACTTGGTGCCCCGAGGGCTTTAGAGTTTAGGGAACACTAAATCTATGCCCCTGGGGAGTTATACAGAGAAGATAGGGTTTAGCAAACGGGTATGATTTTTTTAATCTTGATATTTCTTTTAGTCTCCAGTATCTTAGAGCAGCTAGAAGTAAAAACCTAAACTTGTGGAATTGTAATCCATACCGAACTCTGAAATCTGTTCTACAACTAATTACTGTCGTGTGCTTTGAAATGTATTTCTTTTTTTGTATATAAGTTAGTTCTCACAAAAAAAGAAAAATCGATTGTGATGATAAAAATATATATATTTATGCCTTCTAGCCGCCTATATTCTGGAGCAGATAGAAGGAAAAATCTAAGAGGATGGTATGGCAGCCCATGACAAACTCTGGGATCTGCCCTGTAACTACTTGTTGAAGAGTGCTTTGAAAATGAATGCTTTTTTCTTTCTTTGCTTTGTATATATGTTATATTATGTAATAAAAAAAAGTTTTAAAAAATCTATGCCCTGTGGTGGCACCCGCATGGAGCACTCACAAGCAGTAGGCACCAGGGAGACTGTGAACTGTGGGAATATATGGGAGGCATCCCTGCATTCCCTGAAATGTCTGGGGGAACTTTAAAGGTGGCGCTGAAACTCTGAAGTTTTGTTGACAGGGCTGTGAGACAACAAAATGTGGGTGACTACTTTAACATGGCTCCATCTGTGTCCATAGGCCTTAGGAAAGGCACGGACCATAAGGACTCCCGGACAGCGGTGTTGGGAAGTGTCCCAGAGCTTGAGAGGGACCAGGATAATGAGGAGGCTGAAGATTCTTCTTCAAAAATCGTTTCGGGTAAAGGTAGATTCATACTGTCTGGCCAGTTGTCTAAAGGTGGCACTGCCTATAGACTGAGTGCTGTGAAATATTTTCCCAGATTCTCTAATAGTTCATGTTTCTATGATTATATAACACTTCTTTTAAATTGTCTAAAAGCTTTTTCTTGAAATATTGTTCTTTCTGTGTTAAATCTGAAATGTTTGGCAAAAGACAACCCATTGTCTAACTAATAACTTTAGCAAAGCTATACATATCTAGAGTCAATAAATCATGTTTATATCTGAAATGTCTTCACATACAAGTCAAACCTTGACTTGCCTTATATAGTTACCAAGCTACTCAGGAAATTCTTACAAAAGGTGGTTGAGACACACAGGCATTTCACCAAAAGTTTGATTATGTCTCAAAACAAGATGTCTGCCTTAATTGCTATAAAAGGTTATAAACTACATTCCAAGTTCCTTAAGCACCTAATAAAAATTGAGGAAGCTGTGATTATTTTTTCCACATATGCATGGTAACTTCTCTCCAGAGATATAAGGACCAAGTTTGAGGTAGATATATTCTTTAAAATATGAAGAAATAATCAGATTGTGTGATCTTGGGGAAATTACTTAACCTCTTACAGCCCCAGGTACTTAGGCTATGCATCTATTAATTCACTTATTTATTCATTTGTTTATTCAACAAATATTTATTAGATTGCTGCAATGGTTCAGCATTGTTCTGAATACTAAAGATAATGTTCCTGCTCTATGAAGTTGACATTTCTGACACAATATTTTAAATGATTAAAATATTTAAAATCAATAAATTAAAAAATAACATCAGCTACTGAATGATAATAATAACTCTTTCTTGTCATTCAGATCACAGCTGAAATGTTATTTCTTTAGAGAAGCTTTGCTTCTCCATTCAATACTTCCATTTGTGTTCTGATCAAATGAGACAAGAAAAAAAAAAAGAGAGGCACAGCCATGAAAATACTGGGGAAGAGCATTTGCAACAAAGGCAATGGGAAATATAAAATTGGTAGGATGGAAGAGAGTGGTGTGTTCAAGAATGAGAGATTGTGAATGTAATTTGCAACACTGAATTATATATTTAAATGTGGTTGAAGGGGAAATTTTAAGTTGTATATGTGCAACTAGAATAAACTTTTTTAAAAAGCATAGGACTGTAAAATACAGTGAGTCCTACTGTAAACAATGGAATATGGTTAATAGTGCAATTATAAAAATGTTCTTTCATGAGTTGTAACAAATGCACCACACTAATGCAAGGTCTTAAAAATAGGGTAGTATATAGGAACTCTGTACGTTTTCTGTAAATCCACAACTTCTCTAATTGACAAGAAAGAATGAGAGAACTTCAGCCTTGCTGTAGCCTAAGAAGAGTGGTAAAGGATTTAGTCAACTGGAGAGGAAGATAAAGGGGTATTTTAAAGTCTTTACTAAGTGTTAGAGATGGAACATACATAAGTTTACCTATTGCTGTGTAAAAATGTGGGAATTGCTGCAATAAATTTGATATTGGCCTCAAAACCATTTCCTAATTTTGTCATCCTTTGCCATTTGCAGAGTCTGAGAACTTTCAAAAACTGGGAGTCCTGTTTCCTTTTGTTTGATAGTCCATCCTTAATCTTATCTCTCTCCTTTTCCATTTTAATAAAAATAGGAAGAAGAAACCAGGAGGCACTGTTAACACTTTGCCTGGAAATCTCCTCATTTAGGTCACCCAGTTCATTAGTCTCATTTTCTACTTTCTACAGTTTTAGTGTTACCATTTTTTTCTGCCAAGTTTAGCAAGGATCCTTTTTCCTCCAGTTATTTCCTTCAGCTAGTTTCCTTCTTCCCTTTAAGTACCCTCTGGTAGCCTCCTTTAAGGCCAATGGGCTTCTGCTAACACTTAGTCAAAGCACCTTAACTTTTTACCATCCCAGTTTCCTAAAAGTTCTTTTGGCTTCTACCCACTGCCTGATTCCACAGCCACTTCCATATTTTAAGTTTTTGTTATGGTAGCACCTCCAGAGATGAAAATTCATATTAATAATCAATTGTGTATAACAAATTTCCCCAAATCTTAGTGGCTTAACACTAAATATATAATATATTATATATATATATATATATATATATATATCTTACAGTTTCTGAGGGTCAGAAATCTGGGAGCAGCTTAGTTGGATGGTTCTGGCTCAAATCTCTCACAGGGTTGTCAAAGAATCTCTCAACATTTTGGCAAAGACTGTAGTTATCTGAAGGCTTGAATGGAGCCAGAGGCTCTGCTTCCAAGAAGCTCACTCAAATGACTGGCAAGTCCATGTTGGCTGTTGGCAGGAGGCCTCCGTCCTTGCCATGTGAACCTTTCCATGGGACTTCTTGAGTGTTCTTATGGCATGGCAGCTGGCTGCCCCCCAAGTAGTGAAGCAAGAGAGAGCAAGGTGGAAACCACATTGTCTTTTATGTCCAAGCATTGGCATTTTCAAATCATCATCCCTACAGTATCTTAATGGTTGTATTGGTCAGCCCTATTGAGTGTGGGAAGGGCCTATGAAGGGCATGAATGCAAGGACGTAGGGATCACTGGGCATTCTTAGGGGCTGGCCACCACAAAAAAACATTAAACGATTTTTAAGCAAGGGAGTGACATGATCTGATTTATATAGTTAAAAATTTTGCCTGCCACTGTGGGGAAAATGGGTTGTAGAGAATGGCAAAAGAAGAAGGTGGAAAACTAGTTAAGAAGCCATTAGAGCCATTAGAGTAGTCCAGGTGAGAGATATTGGTGGCTTGGACTACAGTTGTAACGGTGGAAGGGAATTTGGGCAAATCCAAGTAGACTTGTAAGTACAAAAAATCTGGAGCTCAGAGGAAATGTTAAGATCACGAAAAGGTTTAGAGATGTAAAGCACTAAAAAAAAAAAAATTGGCAACAAGTCAGTGTGCAATAAATGCAGAAGACACTGCAGATAAAAAACTTCCTGAATGATCCCCTTCCAAGTAATTCTGTATCTTGGATCCTTGACTATTTTTTCTTTATTTTGGCAGCAGCATTAATGAAATAAAACTTGTATGTCATAAACTTATCATTTTAATGTGTACAATTTACTATTTTTTATTATAATCACAGATTTGCCCAACCATCACCACTATATAATTTTAGAACTTTCTCATGATCCCTAAAAGAAACCCTTTCTCCATTAGTAATTATTCCCCAATCCTACCTTCCCCCAGACCCTGCAACCAATAATGCACTTTCTGTCTCTATGGACTTGCATATTCTGTACATTTCATATAAATTAAATTATACAACATGTGGTCTTTCTTCTAGCATAAAGTTTTCAAAGTGCATACTGTAGCATGCATCAGTACTTCATTCTTTTTTATGGCCGAGTAATATTCCATCACATGGACATACCACATTTGATGTACCCATTCAACATTGATGAGTATTTAGGTTGCTTCTATTTTTCCACTACTATGGAATAATGATACTATGAATAGTCATGTAGAAGTTTTTGTATGTGGACATATATTTTCATTTCTCTTGGGTATACACTTGGGAGTGGAATTGCTGGATTATGTGGTAACTATATGTTTAATGATTTGAGGAACTGCCAAGCAATTTCTCTAAAACAGCTGCACTATTGGATGTGGATTACAATTTCTCCACATCCTCCCCAGTGCTTGCAGTTGCCTGTCTTTTTATTTTAGCCAACCAAGTAGAAGTGAATTGGTATCTCATTATGGTATTGATTTGCATTTTTCTAATGACTAGTGATAAACATATTTTCGTATGCATATTGGCAATTTGCTTATCTACTTTTCCCATTTATTAATGGGGTTACGTGTCCTGTCTTTGTTGAGTTCTGTTTTGTTTAATTTCTACCTATTAGTGAATTTCCCAATAGTGATTCCTAATTTCATTCCACTGTAATCAGAGAAGATTAAATTTATTAAATCTTTTTAAATTTATTAAATTTTGTTTATGGACTTACACATGGTCTATTCTGGAGAATATTCCATCTGCACTTAAGAATAATGTGTATTCTACTGTTATTAATGTTTTAGTTTGCTAAAGCTGCCAGAATGCAATATACCAGAAATTGGCTGGCTTTTATAAAGGGAATTTATAAACTTACAAATTTACAGTTCTAAGGCTATACAAATGTCCAAATAAAGAGATCCAGAGAAAGATACCTTGACTCAAGAAAGGCCAATCTGGGAAAGCACATGGCTGGCGTCTGCTGGTCCTTTGGCTTCTGGTTTCAAACAGCTTTCCCAGAGGTGTTTTCTTTCTGCATCTCCAAATGTCTCTGTGTCAGCTCTGAAGATTTTCAAAGATAGTTCCCTCTTAAAGGACTCCAGTAAATGGATTAAGACCCACCTTGAATGGGTGGAGACATGTCTCCATGGAAACCACCTAATTAAAAGGTCCCACCTACAATTGGGTGGGTCACATCTCCGAGGAAACAAACTCAATCAAAAAATCCCATCCTAAGCAATAGGTTTGCCCCACCAGACTGGATTAGGAAAAAGAATATGGCTTTTCTGGGATACAAAACAGTTTCAAACCAGCACAGTTGGGTAAAGTGTTCTACAAATGTCTATTTCATCTGCTTAGTTTACAATGTTTTTAAGTATTTATTTCTTTGTTCATCTTCTGCCTAATTTTTACATCCATTATGGAAAGTATGTTATCGAAGTCTCCAGCTATTATTGTTAAATTGTCTGTCTCTCCCTTTAATTATATCAGTTTTTGCTTCTCAGATAGTGCAATATTTAGTTAATTTCTAGAGTTCTAAAAAAGCTGATATTCACAATTTTTGCCAGTGTTCTCATTCATTTTATGGAGTAGATTTGTGGATATCCTTATTCCACCATTCTGGAAGTACTCTGGGATTCTTAATTCTTAGATTTTAGAGATAGAGATTTTATACTTCTGTTGATCTAATCACTCTAATAATGAATATATCTAATGATTTTTTTAGTGATCCAGATAGATAACCATTCAACCAGTGCTGTAAAGGGTCCAATGATAGATTGGTTACTCATTGCCTTAGAAAACATCATATTTTATTAATTATAAATGAAAAACATTCTTTCTTTATTGATCTACAGTCTCCCTCCTAATTTGTTTCTCTGAATCAGAGGCTAGATGACAGATTTTAGACTGCGGTGCCTTTTAATCTCTTCTTTCCCAGAAAACACACCGAATACCTCCACCTATTCCTTACATGACAATATTGTCAACTCCTGTCCCATGATTGGTTTGGCAGTGTCCTGCATACACTGTGATCCAAAATGGAACTCTTGACTTCACATGTGTTTTGGCCTGAGTAGAGTACAATGGTGAAACAGTTTCTCCAGTGATCTGCATGCTAGCATTCTATGAATATAGCCTATGCTTGCGTTAGTAATTTAAGCAGGCACATCACATATTGGCCCACAAATAATGCCTTGCTCACAATAGGCATTTAATAAATATTTTTTGAATAAATTAATTTGTGGTCAACTAGTGTGAAGAACACAGAACTGGGAGTAGTAGGCATATGTCATTTTTCATTTTGTAAATTCGGACTTCTTTAAGAAATTTAAAAAATATTTACATAGGCACCCCACTGATGCAAAATGTTAATAATAAGGAAAACTTGGGATGGCATATTTGGAAATACTATACTTTCTGCATGATTTTTCTATAAACCTACAATTGCTCTAATAACGATAAAAAAATTAAAGACTTTTTGATATGATTGGGTTTGATAAATGAATATGCCAGCCTTTGTTTACTGAGCTCTCTGGCTTTGCTGGGTCATTTGGATATCTATTCTCTACTGCACAAAAACTGTGAATGACAGGGGATTCCAGGATCCCAAGACACCTCACAGATTTGGTATCTAAAACCTCCCCTATCCCATTTATTGGGAGAGGCTCAGAGACTTCAAACTTGGCCATCCATAAGGGACCCAAATATACAATATCACTTGTGTATAGCACTATCCAGTCAGGATTCAATCTTTTATGAGTTCCTCCTCACAGCTGGTGTATGAGGTCAAATTGAAAGAATTTGATATGACCTGCTGCAGAGGTCAAAAAGACCAAGGAAGAGAAATGGGTCCCTGGTTTTGTCCTGACTCATTTCCTGAATCTAGAATTCTCCCTTTGGAACAGTCAAACATTTCCCTTGGGGATCTTCTTTCACTTCACGGCATGTAATCACCACTCCACACAATGGCTAGAAAACTTGCTCTAATAAAAATAGAGTTCTATCCAACATTTAAGATGAGCTCAACAAAAGATGAAAGTCTTACTTAAGATGGCCAGGTGCATATTTTAACTGTAGGAGCCAGTATAAAAATCTGTGGTGTTGGGGAAAAAAGTGAAATTGTGATTATCCTTGAAAAAACTATTAGTGTGGATGCTCCTCTTTGTGTACCAGGTGTTTCTAATTACCTCACACATTCGCAGATTCTGTCTCTCTGTGGAGTCCTCTGTCCTTCTCTTTCCCAAAAAAGAATTTTAATACAAAATTTTATAACCCTTAGACCTGAATCTTTGGGCTTTCTATTCCCTGAATTGCCCAGCAAAACTTAGACTCTTGCAGGAGACTGGAACATTTACCAAGTGTTTACTGTGGACATGTAGGGCATTGGATTAAGCACAAGAGAAAAATATCTCATAGAAATAAAATACTCCAACAATAAATTTAGTGCTTGGGGAAAATGGTGTTATTGGAGTATGGGTTGGATATGTGCCTTACTCCAGCTATAGAAAAGAAAAAAAAAAGTGTAACACTTGGAACCGTGATGGAACTGTCAAAAGTACATTAAATATCCTGCATGCATTAGGATAAATAAGGACTGGTTTTATTTATTTCCTCAACAGTATAAAAAGTGCCAAGTGTTCTTTAAGACAGGAAAAGAAAGCAAGGACAAGTTATTTAATTTTGCTACGACAGCTGACAGCAGAACTTGTATTGAGATGTGTTGTACAGATAATCTGCACAACAACTCCAACTGGTCTGCTTCCCCCGCTTCTCTTTGACTCCTTCCCCAATCTCCATACATTTTAGTCTCCCTGTGCTTCAGATAGACTCTAGCATAAATACAGACCGCTGGAAAAAAGATACAGGTCCTTGCTACAGTTCAGTTAAAATGGGAGGGACCCTAGAATCTGCATTTTAAAGGAGAATTCATGTAATATTGCTGCTGGTGCACAGTGTTTGCGACTTTGTGCTTTTTGTCGGCAATATACTGTCTAAATGGCCCTCAAGTGTAGTGCTAAACGCTGTCTGGTGTTCCTATGCACAAAGAAGGCTGTGACATGCCTTTCAGAGAAAATAGGTGTGTTCAATAAGCTTCGTTCTGGCATGAGTTTTAGTGCTGTGGGCTATGAGCTCAGTGATAACGAGTCAACAATATGTATTAAGTAAGGTGTTTTTATACAGAAACACACATAAAGCAAGGTTATGTGTGATCAATAATCAATTGATGAAAATAGTGTGACAAGAAACTCATGGGAAACTAATCTTCTATTTCCTCTAGGAGCAATGGCTCAGTGTCCACTAATTCAGGGCTCATGGCAACTTTATATAAGATAATTACCATGAATAACAAGAATCGACCGCACTGCATTCTGAAGACCATCACACAGGACGTGCAACTGGAGGTGGTGGGAAATTGGACATCCCTTAACTGACCACCCATCTTCAGATTTTAAATGCGGTTTGAGGGGCCCAAGAAAGAATTGGAGGTGAGAGGATTTTTGAAGTGCTGTGTGTCCCACCCCCATTTCTGGGGAAGAGGGTATGGGAGCTGCTGTTTTCACCAGCAAGTCCAGAGACCCCAAGGAAGATTCAAAGGGGTCCCTTGTGGTTGGAGGACAAAGTGGACACATTTCTTGGACAAAGTAGACTGGTTTCTGATTTACACTGGAGGAATCTAAAGGGTGGGAGAAAGATTGGCTCTCAGGAGGACTTTTTTCTGCCACACAGTTCTGCCTCTTCAGCCAAAGTGGGTTCTCTCTCCTGCACGTGTTTCATGGCACTTTTCAACCAAAGACCTCAAAGTGATTAATTGTTGAACTCCTCAATACCCTGGTGAGGTAGATAGATATCATTATCCCTAAAGCCCAGCTGGACAAACACAGAAGGTTGACTGTGTTGACCTGGATCACACAGGAGGTGGGTTTGGAAACAGAAGTGGGCTGCAACCTCCTGCAGTGGGAGTGGAGACTCTGGTCTGGTCTCCAGGGAAAGCTTTCCAATTATTAGGCCACAGCAGTTGCGCCTGCTCCCTTCAAGTGCAACAGTGCATGGGGCATTTTGTAATGAGCAGGCCGACTGTAACAAAAGCAGCTGTGTGATGAAATCTGATGGAAAGAAAATTTTTCTTAAATATCCTATTTCCAATTTGCATCTGATTGGCAGTTAGAGATAAAGAAAATTGTGCCACAAAGGGAAATGTGCACCAAAGAGACTTGCACTCCAAGTTCCCTGGTTTTGTTTTATTTTTTCAATTAAATACAACAACAAATGTTTGAATGAGTGCTATATACCTTAACTTGCAAACCTCTGATGGCAATAAACTTCATCCCAGAGCAATCTAGAAATGCTGCCCTGTGCAATGAGATACTTAGTAACTACCAAACAATTCAATTGAAAAAAAAAAAATAAGAAAAACTGAACCAGCCTAGGGTGGAGTGGGAGGTGGGGGAATTTGGTGGACAAAGAGATAAATACAACATAATTCCTCTTCTCCAGAAACATACAATCTAAGTAGAGGTAAATATAATGGAGTTCCATTTTATTGGGGTAGAGTTCTAAAATCAGCCAATAAAAAGAAAATCTCATTTAATCAAAATTACCTTTAAAAATCCTGTAACTTGCCCATAAAATGTGACATACATGATTTGTGTATACAAGTGTGTACAATAATTCTTAGGTCCTTTAAATGTTAAGAACCACTGGAGCCATCACAAGAAGGAACAAAAGAAAAGTATTTGTACTTTGGGTTTTCAAACTTGCCTACCTGTAAGACAGACAAACCTGTGAGTGGGAGTGGGGTGCAACTCATAGTCTGTCTGCTCAGCTTCTCTGCAAAGCAAATGGCCCCAAACTGTGGCTTAAAACAACAATTTATTCTCACAGATCTGTTAGTCTTGGCTGGGGCAGTTCAGCTTTGCTCCATGGTTTCCTCTTTCTCCTCCTCCTCCTGGCACCAGTGAGCTGGCCTGGGCATTTTTTTTTTTTTTTTTTTTCATGGCAATGGCAGAAGCTTAAGAATGTAAGTGCCTTTCCAGGCTTTGGTGACATCCTACTTACCAACATCCTATTGGCCAAAGGAAGTCACATGACTAAGCCCACTATCAAGCGGTGCGGAAATATTCTCTGCCTCTTTACTTAATGGTTGGAACTGCAAAGTCACATGACAAAGGGTATGGATGCAAGCA
Organism: Myrmecophaga tridactyla; assembly: GCA_004026745.1. NCBI lineage: Eukaryota > Metazoa > Chordata > Mammalia > Pilosa > Myrmecophagidae > Myrmecophaga > Myrmecophaga tridactyla. The sequence goes on from PVIY010044045.1 coordinate 16,104, forward strand.
AGGGTGAATTAGGATCATTTGGGGAGATTTTATTACAATTTATTTCACTCTGCATTTCAGAGTTTTTTCTGTTTTCTTCTAAACTTGCTATTGTATTCATAAATATACAGCACAAAATTTCCCATTTTAATCACATGCACGTGTACAACTCAGAAGTATTCATTATATTCACAATATTGTGCTACCATCACTGACATCCATTCCCCACCTTTTTCAGACCTCAAACTGAAACTGCTCATCCATTAAGGTATAACTCCCTTTTCCTACACTAGCCCTGCAGTGCCTGGTAACCTACAAACCACTCTCTGTCTCCATGGAGTTTTCTTCTTTTAAGTATTTCATATAAGGGTGATAATACAATATTTGTCTTTTTGTGTCCAGCTTATTTTACTCAACGTGATGTCTTCAAGGTTCATCCATGTTGTAGCATGCTTCAGAACTTTGTTCCTTTTTTTAAATGCAATTTTATTGAGATATATTCACACATCAAATAATCCATCCAAAGTGAATCAATGACTCACAGCATTATCCTATAGTTTTGCATTCATCACTACAATCAATTTTAAAACATTTTCATTACTCCAACAAAAAAATTATAAAAATAAAAAGAACACCCAAAACATCCCAAATCCCTTACCCACCCACCCCCACCGCATTATTCATTTATTTTTTATTTTCTCACTCATCTGCCCATACACTGGATAAAGGGAGTAGAACTTCATTCCTTTAATGGATGAATACTATTCCATTTTATGTATATACCACATTTTATTAATCCATTCATCCATTGATGGACACTTATGTTACTTCCTTCTTTTGGCTATTGTGAATAATGCTGCCATAATTATCGGTGTACACATATCTGTCTGAATCCCTGTTTACAGTTCATTGATAAAGTGAGCCTCTTTCCCAAAAGTCCTTTTCTGCTTAAGCTGCAAACTGGGCTGCTTTCTGTTTGTAACTTGGTATCCTAATAGGACTAAGTAAAAGTTAAATGGGTATAGGAAGCAACTCTACAGTAGACTTCTGTGCTGGGAAGACTGTGAGATAAAGATGAAGAGACGTATTTTGATGTGGAGGGAGCATCTGAGAAGACCTTTTTGGAGAAGTCAGGATTTGAGTTGGTTCTTGAGGAATGGGTTGGATTTGGACATTCCAGGGGAAGGTAATTCAACAAATGCAAGATGTTAGGAAGAGTACAGAGTACTTAAGGTATGACTTTGGAACGTAAGGCATATAGGGAGATAATTAAAGGAAAAGTTCTTACTTTGCATTCCAGGAAGGGGATTTGCAAAGTATTCAAGAGACAGTATGGAACTATTAAATGTTTAAGGGGAATGTCTTATGTCTATGTTTAAAAAAATAACTGTTGGAAGAATCATGGGAATAGAAATGTTAGTAAAATCAGAAAGATCCCTCAATTATAACTAAAATAGATAAACTTATCTCTAGCCTGCAGCTGCCTGGAAGTCAAGGAGCTTAATATATTGAGTAGTGGATCTCTGCCCTTGCCTTGCCCTTGTCCTTGGTACAGCCTCAGAAAATATATGTTGAATATTGAATGTTAATTGCACTGGGTCTTCAATGACCTTCAAGGACACAATTCGTGTTGGTCCTGAGAGAGAGGTGAAATAACATGCTGGTGCCATCTGTCCATTCTAGGGCGAAGGCCCGAACAGCATAAAGCTTAGTTCTCAACCCATCTTTTAGTTTTGGTGATATTTTTTGAGAAACTAGTTTGCAAACTCATTGAACCCAGATACACGTCTTAATTATCTTTATACCTTTCCAGAGACAAGCATAATCTCACAGGGAGCCAGGCCCCTATTCAACTACCATTCCCCCATGTGATTCACATTCCAATTCAAATTCACAGAAAGAACAAAATTTTCAAGGAGCTGTGGCATTTAGCTTAATTTTTGATGAGGACCTTGGTATAAAGGTGAGTGACTCAGGAAGACTTCAGAGAGAGAGTGAAGGGCTTTCTCTTCTTGTTGAAAGGTGAGTCCTTTTTTTTTTTTTTTGGTTGTTTTCTTTTTTTTTCTAAAATACTTGTAATTTTAACCTCAAATAACTTCTGTGGATAGAAAATAAGCACTTTCAAAATAATCAGCTAGGGAGCAGAGAAGCCTAGTCTATGTTTGTCTATAAAGTATCAAATGTCTCCTGCCAGCATGCCAGAGCTGGGCTGAATCAAGCCTTCCTTCCAAAACAGTACAGTCAAAGCAGACATCAGGCAGCATCGAATGTCAGAATTGAAGGGAAGTGGGTTTGGCCACACTGCTGGGAAACACAGTTTGGTTTTCTGAGAGGCTCAGTTTCCTTATCTATTAAATGGATTGTAAATAGCTACAGGTCTTGACAATTTGGAGAAAGCAGACTGGATTGTGAGGAGATTGACATATAGAAAAAGAGTCTGGTTCCCGAGCAGAAACTTGACACTTGCCTTCACCTCAGAATGAGACTGAAGTTTGGAAGCTGTCTTCCAGTTCACACTGCTCTTTGGAGAATCAAAGAGTTGAGTTAACCTTTGAAGCCTGCAGAATTTAGTTAGAATTTAGATAAAAAGAAAAGGAGTTATGTTTTAGTTTCCTGACTGCTAAATGGAATACCATACGATTGGTTGGCTTAAGCAACAGGACTTTAGGTGATGCTTTTCACCAGTATACTGCTGCATTTGGGGCCTGGTTGCCGGAGACCCCCGGTTCTTGGCTTTTCTGTCACATGGCAGTGCATGTGGCGGCCTCTCCTGACTTCTCTTTTCTCTTCTGGGTTCTTTTGACATTCAGCTTCTGGCTGCTCATTCTGGCTTTCTCTTTTTGTGGCCTTCCCTATAAGACATTCAGTTATAGAATTAAGATCCATCATGTTCAGTTGGGCCCCACCTTAACTGAATAACCCTTCAAAAGTTCCTATTTACAATGGGTTCACACTTACAAGAATGGGTTAAGTTTAAGAACGTTTGGTTGTTTTTTTTTTCCTGAGACATTTAGCTCCAAATCACCACACTGGGGAATGGCTTTGGAAAATAAATAGTTTTGGAAAATAAACAGTGAAAGGACTCAAAATGAGTCAGTGGTAGAAATAGGATTATAAAAGAAAGAAATACTGCACTGTAAAATGCATGAAAGATGAGGCAGGGACTTAGCAAGTTGCTAGTGTGGATTCATTAAAAGTTTTTGAGAACCAGAGCCTATAAATTCTACAAAGACCCAAACTGTATCTGCTTTGTTCATTGTTGTTTCTTTAATATCCACCTGGCACATTACCATGCATAAATGAAAAAGGTATATATGAATATTATGGGTATATGTATATACTAGATAAATATAATTCAAAATTTTATCTATATAAGTATTACTTGAATCAATTTGTCGTAAAAAAAGTCTAACAGTAAAGTATACAAAGTAAAAAGTAAAAGTTCTTCACTAGGTCTTCAATTTTACTCTCTTCCTCACGATTGTGGCTATGAATTTAGAGTCTTCTCTACATTTACAAGAATATGTTTCTATATACCAACACTTAGATTTTAATTTTAAAATGGGATTGTAGTCTATACAACAATTATGCTCTGTACAGCAACATACCTTTCTCATTTAATAGGCCTTGGGCATCTTTTTATTTCAGCATACCTGCAAAGTTTACTGATTCTTTTAATTCTTTTTTTTTATAAACTTTTTTATTAATTAAAAAACTTAACAAAAGAACATTAAGATATCATTCCATTCTACATATACAATCAGTAATTCTTAATATTATCACATAGTTGCATATTCATCATTTCTTAGAACATTTGCATCGATTTAGAAAAAGAAATAAAAAGACATCAGAAAAAGAAATAAAACGATAATAGAG
>PVIY010044046.1:0-19957 GCA_004026745.1 Myrmecophaga tridactyla
TCCATGTTGCTGAGCACATGCATAACCTCCATCCCTACCACCATGACCACTTTGCTCATGAGCCCATTGGGCAATGACAGGAGTTGCTGGAGAAAGAGGCTGCCTGGTATCCACAGAACGGGTCATCTTATCCACTCGAATATTAAAAACTTCCTCTGCTGAAGTCACCCTCTGATGTGCATTCACATGGGACACAAATATCTTCATGTTTTTAGCCCACTCAGAAAGGTCTATCCACATACCTCTTCCCCAGACCTCTTTGCAACCAATTTTCCAATTGTGGCCTTTCCAAGTCCCTGACCATCCAGTCAAACCATTAGCAACAGCCCATGAGTCAGTATACAAACACACCTCTGGCCAGTTTTTCTTCCAAGCAAATAAAGAACCAGGTGCAGTGCTCGAAGTTCTGCCCACTGGGAGGATTTCCCCTCACCACTGTCCTTCAAGGACATCCCAGAAAGGGGTTGTAATGCTATAGCTGTCCTATTTCGGGTGGTACCTGCATATCATGCTGAACCATCTGTAAACCAGGCCTGAGTTTTCTCTTCCTCAGTCAATTCACTGTAAGGAACTCCCCAAGAGACCATAGCTCTGGTGTGGGAAACAGAAGATAATGTGGCAGGAGTGGAGACCAGGGGCATTTGGGCCACTTCTTCATGTAACTTACTTGTGTCTTCAGGACCTTCTCTGGCTCTATCTTGTTTTACACCATTTCTATTTCACAATAGAGTGCTGCTGTGCATGCCCAACTTTATGGCTTGGTGGGTCAGAAAACACCCAGCTCATGATAGGCAACTCAGGTCTCGTGGTAACTTGCTGGCCCATGGTTAAGCATTGAATCTCTACTAAGGCCCAGTAGCAGGTCAAAAGCTGTTTCTCAAAAGGAGAGTGGTTATCTGCAGCATTGGTAAGGCTTTGCTCCAAAATCCTAAGGGTCTGCATTGTGATTCTCCTATAGGTGACTGCCAAAGGCTCCAGATAGCATCTCTATTTGCCACTGACACTTCCATTACCATTGGATCTGCTGAATCATACAGCCCAAGTGGCAGGGCAGCTTGAATAGCAGCCTGGACCTGTCGCAGAGCCTCAAAATTAGCAGCTTTTCTGGTCACTCGATAAATGGATCAGAGTAGCACACCCAAATGAGGAATATATTGTCACTAAAATCCAAAAAGACCAACTAGGCATTGTGCCTCTTTTTTGGTCATTGGAGGAGCCAGATGCAGCAACTTATCCTTCACCTTAGAAGGAATATCTCGACATGCCCCACACCAGTGGACACCTAGAAATTTCACTGAGGTGGAAGGCCCCTGTATTTTTGTTGGATTTATCTCCCATCCTCTGACACGCAAATGCCTTACCAGTAAATCTAGAGTAGTTGCTACTTCTTCCTCACTACGTCCAATCAAAATGATATCATCAATTTAATGGACCAATGTGATGTCATGTGAGAGGGAGAAATGATCAAGGTCTCTGTGGACAAGATTATGACATAGGGCTGGAGAGTTGATATACCACAGAGGTAGGACAGTGAAGGTATATTGTTGACCTTGCCAGCTGAAAGCAAACTGTTTCTGGTGGTCCTTACTGATCGCTATTGAGATAAAAGCATTTGCCAGATCAATGGCTGCATACCAGGTACCAGGGGATGTACTGATTTGCTCAAGCAATGATACCACATCTGGAACAGCAGCTGCAATTGGAGTTACCACCTGGTTGAGCTTACAATAATCCACTGTCATCCTCCAAGACCCATCTGTTTTCTGCACAGGCCAAAAAGGAGAGTTGAATGGGGATGTGGTGGGAATCACCACCCCTGCATTCTTCAAGTCCCTAAGAGTGGCAGTAATCTCTGCAATCCCTCCAGGAATTTGGTATTGCTTCTTATTTACTATTTTGCTCAGTAGGGGCAGTTCTAGTGGGTTCCACTTGGCCTTTCCCACCATAATAGCCCTCACAGCATGAGTTAGACAGCCAATATGGGGATTCTGCCAGTTGCTTAGTATGTCTATACCAATTTAAAATTCTGGAACTGGGGAAATAACTACAGAATGTGTCTGGGAACAGACTGTGAGACAGACTGTGACTGTTCACTGTGAGACAGACCTGAGCTAAAACTCCATTATCACCTGGCCTCCATAAGCCTCCACTCTGATTGGTGGACCAGAGTGATGTTTTGGGTTCCCTGGAATTAATGCCACTTCTGAACCAGGGTCTAATAATCCCCGAAATATCTGATCATTTCCTTTTCCCCAGTGCACAGTTACCCTGGTAAAAGGCCATCGGTCTCCTTGGGGAAGGCTTGGAGGAAGATTAACAGTATAAATTGTGGCAGTGTAACAGCGTTCTCCCCCAAAGGGTCCTGGCCTCCTCTTCACTTGTTGTGGGGTGCACTGAAAGAAAGACCACATAATTCAAAACTGCAAGCCAATTTGGAGTCTTCAATAGACAGTTGGCAACTGCTTCAAAAACTTCCAAGAAGAAAGATTCAGAGAGCAGCCCCCAGAGATTTTCAAGGTGTGCTTATAAAGGCTGAAATCTTGTGGTGGTTTTGCAGTTGCTAGCAAGCAAGTGTATCACAGAAGCAGAAAAATGCCATTAACTGTTGCCAAAACACATCCCATTCTCTCAGTTTCCTAACATTGGTTATTGTTTAACTCTTGGGGACATTCCACCCCAATGTTGTGGGGACCTTTCCTGCTTGGGCCTGATTGATTGCTCCTGCTTGGGCCTGATTGATTGCTTCTGGCCCTCCACATTCCCCACTGGTTTTATGAGAGAATTAAATCATTGTTTCTTTGCTTTGATTATAAATTTGCTGATATTGGGTTTCAAGGACTAATAATTTAACGGTTTGCATTTTTCTTTGCACATATGAGGTTAGACAGTTGATTATACAGGGTCCAAACATTAAGCTTAATAATATGAGAATTAGGGTCCCTGCTAGGGCAGACAAGAGTGTGGTCAGCCATGGGGACCAGGAAAATAAGTTTTCATATTACTGGAAGGGGTCCCATCCACCGGGCCTCCAAGGTGACTGGCTGAAGCCTCTTTATCCAGACTAGGTATCCAGGTTGCATCTGAAATAGAGCTTTTTTAGGGGCAGGATTTGTTGGTTCCAGATGGGCTACCTTCACCAGTTCCTGAGTTTGCTGGGTGGCAGATTGCAGGGTCTGTAATGATTTTAGAAGAGAATGGTTGTTTAATTTAGCTATTTTTTCTTTTCCCATCTTAGGGATTAGTGGGGGTGGTTGCTCAAACATGATTTCATATGCGGTAATTCCCTTAACATAGGGAGTACATTTTAGGAGGGCAAATGGAAGAAGACTCACCCAGTTTTCGCTAGTTTCGAGCTTTAGTTTATTTAAAGTTTCCTTTATTGTTTTACTTATTCTTTTAACTTGCCCTGAACTCTGTGGCCTATAAATGCAATGTAATTTTCATTTGATATTTAATATTTTTGCTAATAATTGTGCAACTTGGGCGATGAACGCTGGCCCATTGTCGGACCCATTGCAGTTGGGAGGCCAAATCGGGGGACAATTTCAGAAACTAGTTTTTATTATTATTATTATTATCATTTGTGCTGTCTCAGTTCTGGTAGGAAATGCCTCAGTCCATCCAGAGAAGGTGTCAGTGAAGTCTAATAGGTGTTTGTATCCATATGGAACAGGTAATATTTCTGTGAATTCTATTTCCTACTGTTCCCTTTGGGCTTGTCCCCTCTGCCTAGTTCCTTGGGGCATTTCTTTCCCTCAGCCAGAATTTACCTCAGCACAGATGTGGCATGTGGATGATACCTGCCAGGCTTGTTGTTGCAATCAGGGAATGTAGTAATCTCTCTGTAAGAGTTCAGTTAGTTTCATACTGCCCAGGTGTGTACTTTGGTGAACCTGGGTAACCAAATTTTTCCCCAGGTGTTCTGGCACTAGGATTCTCCCATCTGGGAGAATTTTCCAACCATCCAGATCTGTTTTAGTGCCCAGAGTTTCACCCAGTCTAATATCTTCCCTGGTATATTTTGGAGGGCTCAGCAGCACTTGCCCCGGTAAAACAGGAAGTATCTACAGCATCCCCACTGGTTTTGGGGCAACCTCTTTTGCTGTTTTATCAGCCAGGGCATTTCCACTGGCAATTTGAGTTTCGGCAGTCTGATGTCCTTTGCAATGTATAATGGCTGCCCTTTTTGGCAACCAGATAGCCTTTAGCAAGGCAAGTATTTCTGGTATATTTTTTATTTCCTTTCCTCATGATGTTAAAAGTCCCTGCTCCTGATATAGTGCCCCATGGACATGCGCAGTTGTGAAGGCATATTTGCTGTCCATGTAGATGTTGACAACCTTCCCTTTTCCCCACCTTAGAGCCTGGGTCAGAGCTATTAGTTTGACCTTTTTGGCTGAGACCCAATAACCCAACTGGGCTAGTTCCTGTAACAAGTTTTTGGTTGCCTTTTTGCAGTCTGATAGGTTATTAGCTGCCAGTAAGAGGTCATCCACATATTGTAGGAGGGTTATTTCTGGATGATCTTTTTATATTTAATCTTTTTTTTATTTTTTTATTTTTTTACATGGGCAGGCACCGGGAAGCAAACCCGGGTCCTCTGGCATGGCAGGCAAGCGTTCTTGCCACTGAGCCACCGTGGCCCACCCTATTTCTGGATGTTCTTGTTTACAATGAGCCAGATCCTGGTTTAAGGCCTCATCAAACAGGGAGGGAGAATTTTTGAAACCCTGTGGCCACTGAGTCCAGGTTAGTTGTCCAGAGAACCCTGCCTCTGGGTCAGTCCATTTAAAACCAAAGATGGGTTGACCTACCATTACCAGGGGAAGCAAAAAGAAGGTATCCTTTAAATCCAGAACAGTGTAGACCTGCTGGCTGGGAGGTAACAGGCTCAAGAGTGTATATGGGTTAGGCACAGTGGGGTGAATGGTTTCAATTCTTTTGTTTACCTCTCAGATATCTTGCACTGGCTGGAAACCATCGATTCCAGGTTTTTGGACTGGGAGAAGGGGGCTGTTCCAGGCTGAATGGCAGGGGACTAGAACACCTGCCTCCAGGAGTCTTTTGACATGGACTGAAATGCCTTTTTTAGGCTTACACCTGGTATTTTTTCTTTAAATTCCCACAAATACGGGCCTGGGGCCAGCAGCGCCATCTCTGCAGTAAGTAAATACGCTTCTGATAAGGGAAAAGTGAGGAGGATTGCCGAGGGGGTTGTATTGAAGGAGAGGTTGGCCGAATTGTTTTTGAAAGAGATGGTGGCTTATAATTGCTGGAGAAGGTCTCTCCCCAAAAGTGGGTGTGGACACTCTGGCATTATAAGAAATGAGTAGGTGACAATTCCTTCCCCAAGGTTAGTGATCTTAGTCTTAGTCCATGGGTAAGTCTTTGTCTTTCCCAGTGTTCCCTGTATGGGGATTTTTTCCTTAGATATGGGCCCTTCTGCCTGCTGGAGGACAGAGAAGGTTGCCCCAGTATCCACAAGAAATTTTATAGGCTTGCCCCTAATTTCTAAGGTGACCTTGGGCTCCTTGCTCAACAGAATGGAGCCTCGGCCCCATCAATTCACCTTTTCAACTAGAATGGGGGCCGGTTTCAGTCCTTTAAGTTCTCTTTTAGGGCATTCATTTTTCCAATGTCCGTTTTCTTTGCAGTAGGCACATTGGTTTGCACTTAGGCCCAACCTTTTTCCTTGGTTTCCCTGTTTTTTTTCAATGGTTTTCCATTCACCTTTTTGTTTTTCCTGTTCAGCCATTGTGGATACTAAAATTTTGGCTATTTTTTGGACTGCGTGTTCCTGGGGTCATCTCTGTTATTAAAAGTCTTTCGGGCAATCTCTATCAGTTCAGACAGCACTTTACCCTTACATCCTTCTAATTTCTGTAATTTTTTTCTTACATCTGGGGCCTATTGGGTGACAAATGCTATATTTATGGCTCGCCTATTTTTGGGTGCCTCTGGATTTATAGGGGTGTACAAGCAGTATGCTTCAAGGAGGCACTCAAGGAAAGTGGCCAGAGATTCATCAAGCTTTTGTACGGTTTTGCTTACCCAAGATAAGTTGGTTGGCTTCTTGGCCGCCACTTGTATTTCCTGGAGTAGAGTCTGGTGATACCGATCAAGAGTCTCCTTACCTTTATCAATGTTGGAGTCCCATCTGGGATGGGTGGAGAGGAACACAGCCTGTAATCAGGTTGATTCAGTAGTAGGTTGTCCATCAGGTCCAAGAATTAACTTCCTCACCTCTCTCCTGACTCAGTCTCATTCCTTGGAGGTGAAGAGGGCCTGGAGATGTTGGCAGTCATCCCAGGTGGGCTGGTGGGTAAAAAAAGACAGTCTCCAAGAGAGAGATGAGCCCTTGGGGCTTTTCAGAGAAAGAGGAATTCTGGTAAAATTGGACCTCTGGAAGAATCCAGTGATTGTGAACCAGAAGAAGGATGGTAAGCAGAGCCACTTCTGGTATGGGGGGGGGGGATGAAGGTCACCTCCCAGCTATTAGAGGGGCTAGTTGCTTCCTCTTGGCCATTTCTCCCCTCTGGTCTTAGAGGGGGCAGAGGGGCTGTTGTGTTTGGGGGAGGGTCCATCAAGAGCAGATCCTCTGATGGTCTTGTCAATACTAGGATCCCATTAGTCCTTTCTTTTTAAGAGGTTTTTATTAAGAGGGCCATTTTGGCTCTGGGGGGGGGGTCTTTCTTTTTGGGACTCCAGGCAAGACCTTAACCACTTGGATTTTTCTGTTAAAATTTCAATCCAAATTAGTATATAGGGGATTTGGTCAGGGTGGCCTGGATTACTAAAAATTGTTCTTTGGTCTTTATAAGCCACAGATAGATCTGTGGTTCCCTCAGGAGGCCACCGAGAAACAAAAATTGGCCACTCCCATGAGCAGAATTTTTTCAAGTTAAAGGCATTGACAGGAGCTCCATAGTCTCCAGCCTTCCACTGAAATTCCCGGAAATTTTTCAAAAAACATTGAAGGGGAGTAAAGACAGACAAGCTTGACTGACCCATGGCAATTATGACAAGAATGATACAGAATGTGATGAGACCAAAAGATGAGAGAAGGGACAAACTAAACCAAGACACACAAAAGCCTTATTTTTAATTGATTCTTAACCAGAAGCCCTGGGCAACATCTTGCTCTGGGACCTGACCTTGGAAGTAATGCTGCATCCAGCCTTCCAGAGGTCCTCACTGGATCCAATAACAGACCTGTACTCACCGGTGAGGTTTCCAGAAACAGATGACTCCACCAGATTTTGTACAATTTTGGAGGGTCCTATAGAACTGCCCCAACCCGTGGTCCTTGCTGGGTGGAGGAACATCTCTCTGAGGCCTTTCCCTAGGCCGGACCTCAGTTCCAGGGGCGATCCCCAGGACCTGTGGTCACCAGATGTGCCATTAGGGACAATCTCACTGGGGCCTCCAAATGTTGTGGGGCGCACAGAAAGAGAGACCACATAATTCAAAACTGCAGGCCAATTTGGAGTCTCTATTAGCCAGCCGGCAACTGCCTCAGAAACTTCCAAGAAGGAAGATTCAGAGAGCAGCCCCCAGGGTTTTCAAGGTGTGCTTATAAAGGCTAAAATCATGTTGTGGTTTTGCAGTTGCTAGCAAGTAACTGTATCATAGAAGCAGAAAAATGCTATTAGCTGTTGCCAAAACACATCCCATTCTCTAAGTTTCCTAACATTGGTTATTGTTTAACTCTTGGGGACATTCCACCCCAATGTTGTTGGGACTTTCCCTGCTTGGGCCTGATTGATTGCTCCTGGTTGGGCCTGATTGATTGTTTCTGGCCCTCCACACATTCAAGTGTCTCTGGGTCTGTAAACTGTTCCAAGTCTGGAAATTGATTAAGGGGCCATGATTCTGTGTTTTTGTAATTCAGGTTAGACTTCTGTTCACCTGACCTAGAACTCTTTTGTTCTAGGAGTGGTTCTTAAGGAACAGAATCTTAAAAATGAATTTTTATGAATGGTTTTCTACTCTGACTGGACTCATAGACACTAAGGACTCTGATTCCCATAATCAGAATGACACTCCCAATCCATGGAGTGAGTTGGCAAAAGAGATAGTCAAAATATCACCATTTGATTCTCCTAATGCTTTGCTCGTATGAAGCCAGGCTCTGGGGGATAACGTTTTTGACACCTTTACAGAGTTTTGTAGAAATAAGAGGTATAGAGATGTTGGTTGGTTGTTGTTAGATAAACTGGTTACATTAAGGAGTGAAAGGGATGGGTTTAAGTCTTCAAATGAGAAGCTTAAGCACCGTCTGACAGATGCAGACGTTTCTATGAGTATCCTGAAGGAAAATCTTATTTCTTGTAACTGTAGACTTGAGATCTCTGAAAATCAGACTCAGAATCTTATTGTTAGAGTAGCAACCTTACAACATAAACTGAAATCTCAATCTTGTATGGTGTCTGCCATTAAAGTGAGGGCATTGATTGGAAAGGAGTGGGACCCTGAAAAATGGGATGGTGACACGTGGATTGATAATGATGTTGGGGGTGAGGTTGAAACCCTAGATCCTGCTGAGTCTTCTCTAGATAACCCTGTAATAGTTTGGCTGAGGACATAACCGTCCCACCTCCAGCTTGCCTTGAGGAGTTGACCACCCAACCTCTTCCTGAAGGGATTAGCCCTATAGGGATTAATCCTGTTTCACCAGATGAAACTGCAAATGAAGGTCCTGAAGCAAATGGCTTGGAAGATATTTCTAATTCTTTTCATGACCCACCCCCACTACCCCTCATTTCTTCCAGACCTATAACTAGACTAAAGTCCCAACAGGCCCCTAAAGTTGAGATACAAAGTATCACACATGAGGAGGTACATTATACTCTAAAAGAACTGTGTGAGTTTTCCAATTTATATAGACAGAAATCAGGGGTATATATGTGGCAATGTATTTTAAGATTGTGGGATAATGGTGGGAGGAATATAAGGCTGGAATCAGGATGAATTTATTGTTATGGGCCCACTAAGCAAAGATTCTGCATTCAGTGTTATAGCTTGAGTGGTTAGAAAAAGTATTAACAGTTTGTTTAGATGGTTGGTTGAAACATGGATCAAAAGGTGGCCAACGTTACCTGAGGTTGAAATGCCAGAACTGCCTTGGTATAATGTAGATGAGTGGATCCAGAGGCTTAGAGAGATTGGAATGTTAGAGTGGATTTATCATGCAAAGCCTGCTCTTACACCCCACTCCTGGTACCAAGATGTATTAGTTAAGGTTGTCTAGAGAAACAGAATCAACAGAGAACACTCGCAAATATAAAATTTATAGAAGTGTCTCATGTGACCATGGGAATGCAGAGTCCAAAACCCACAGGGCAGGCTGTGAAGCCAATGACTCTGATGGAGGGTCTGGATGAACTCCACAGGAGAGGCTCACCAGCCAAAGCAGGAATAGAGTCTGTCTCATCTGAATCCTCCTTAAAAGGCTTCCCATGATTAGATCAAGCATCACTCATTGCAGAAGACACTCCCTTTTGGCTAATTACAAATGGAATCAGCTGTGGATGCAGCTGACGTGATCATGATCTAATTCTATGAAATGTCCTCATTGCAACGGACATTTGTCCTGGCCAGCATTTGTCCAACCAGACAAACAGGTATCACAACTTGGCCAAGTTGACACATGAACCATGACAGCCAATATGAAAAATCTTGATTGCACTAATTGTATTGTGATCATATAAGAGGATTTCCTGTTCCTAGGAAAGACATATTGACTAAATAAACGACAATGGGGCATGATGTCTGCCACATACTCACAGAAAAAGTATATGTACACATATAAGCATATACAAAAATGATACACATACATATACATACATACAGAAAGAGAATTGTAAAATAAATATGACAAATATATAACTTTGGTAAAGAGTGAAGCTGGATAAAGGGCAATCAGAAGTCTTGTCTTTGCATTATCCTTGCAATTTTTCTGATTAGTGTTACTTCAAATTAAAAAGTTAAAAAAAATGACTGGTGAGGATATTCAACTTAATTTGGAGTGATACAAATAAAAATAGAATTTGTTTTAAAAATTTTCTTTCCCAGAAATATAATTTACTAGGAAATGCTTTTAGTTCAAATGTGCTAGTTTTCTCTGCAGTCAAAAGAATGATAATGTGACATAGGTGAAGCACTGACCACAAAGCAACCAACTTAGAAGCAACACTTTTAATGCTGAAGGAAAAAATTCCTACTCAGTAGAAGGATGTCAACCACAGCCCTTTTGCTACTGCACACACACAATTTATTTTTATAGCATGTTGCCAACTTTTCCCCCCAGACAGTCTCCATGTCACCACTTGGATGAGCTATATCAACACTTTTCCTGCAGACCAGAAAGAAGAGCACTGTACTGGGAGCCAAGAAGACCTGGGTTCAAGTACCAGCTCTGTCACCTACTAGTTACTTACTGTAACCCTCTAATTTCAGCTTTCACATTTATAAAAGGGGGATAATGAACTATTCAGGAGCACAAAGTGTCTATCCCTGCCAAGCAACACTTTCTGCAAGGATACCTGCAGTGCCTTGGTCATGAGGGGTTGTTGTGTAGCTGGTAGTTAAGTGTCAGACTTGCTCATCTACTTGCTTTTCTGTTTGTCTCCACAAGATATATATTCCTAAAAGAATATTGACAAGCTGCTTTCAAGAGTAGCAAATTATAGACAATCAGTTGCAATAAATTCAATGGTTTCTGCATGTTAGGGCCATTTTACTTCTTATGTCTGAAGTCTTCCAAGTAATCATTGTGTTGGTCCAGAAAGTAACAAGAAGGAGACAAATCTCATTTTCCAGCCATATTTTCTTGTGTACCTTTGAAGCCTATCTCTTTCGTTTACTGAAAAATGCATTTTATTTCTTCCTTTTAGCTCTGCCAAGCCAGTCATTCTATGCAAGAGTGGAAACTAAATTGTATTCCCCCTTCAGCAGCAACAATTTCATCAATTAAACTGTGACTGCATTTCTAGGAATGCGTTGAGATTGGATGATAACTCTCAGATTGCTGACTCGCTGTTTTGGGACTTGTAAACTCATGGTACAACTGACTTGTGAATCAAAGCTTGTATAAATGCATCTGATAACCAAACATAAAAACCAATCATTTCACTTATTGTGTCTTGCTCACACTAAAATTAAAATTTTCTCTAATTCTCCTTCATCATCACCTCATATTTTACATCTTCCATTTATGCAACCAACAGGATTAACTACCAAAGAGAAAATGAAACCTACTTGGTAACCACAAAACATATGCTGGACTTTACACACTTCCATTCTCTTCCCATTTTTATAAAATTGGAACATTTTCAGGTTTCTCAGATAATTTTCTCCACCAAAACTTTTTGTTCACAGCAGTTTTCTTTAGCTGTACTTATGGAGTTTTATGAAAGGAGGGAACATGACTCAGAATATTAAATAGTGAGCTGGGGAAGTGACTGCTGTGAATCTAATACCTGACATCAGTGTTTCATGCCCTTGTGACCTCAGTTCAGTCATTTGTAAAATAGGGCTAAGGATACATGTAATATATTAGAAAAAATCAATGACCATTGACTAAAAGGAAAACCATTAGATTCAGAAAGCCCAAAGTCCATTCTGTACTAATTAGTAAATATCTAGGTCATATTCCTCAAAGGTACCAAAGCTGTCATTAAGCCTAGAGGAAATATGTTTATATGATATATTAACTCTTTGGTGTGAGAAGTAGAAAATGTATTAGTTTTCTACCACTGCTATAACAAATTATCATAAACTCAGTGGCTTAAACAATACACATGTACCAGCTTACAGTACTGTAGGTCAGAAGTCTGACACAGGTCTCCTTGGGCTAAAAGCAAGGTGTCATCAGGCTGCATTCCTTCCCGGAGGTTCTAGGGTAGTAGGGTAGAAAAATGTCCCCTCCCCAAAAATGTCCACATCCTTATAACCAAAATCTGTGTATGTGGGAAAGGACTTTGCAGATGTGATTTAGGTAAGGATGGGAAGACTAAGGTTTGATGGAGGAATTACTCAGATGGGTCCAATATAATCATAAAGTTTATAACAGAAGCTGATGTCAAAGAGAAAAAGAAAAGATGTGATGATGAAAACAGAGGGTGGAATGATGCAATTACAAGATGGAGGAAAAAGCCACAAGCCAGGCAACGTAGATGGCTTCTAGAATCTGGAAAATGCAAGAAAATTAATTCTCCCCTATCTAGCCTTCAGAAAGAATACAGCTCTGCTAACACCTTTATTTTAATCCATAAATCCCACTTCATTCTTCTGCTCTTCAGAATTGTAGAATAATAAATGTGTGTTACTTCAAGTCACTAAGTCTGGTAACTTGTTGCAACAGTAATTTGGAAATCAATATGGGAAGGAGTCATTTCCTTGTCTTTTCTAACTTCTTGGAGCCACCCACATTCCTTGATTCCTGGCCCCCTTCCTCCATCTTCAAAACCAGCACCATGGAGTCTCTCTCTGACACTTCTGTCACCACATTTCTTTCTGAAAGGTTCTTAGATTTTAAGAATGTGTGTGATTAGATTGAACCCACCCAGATAATTCAAGATAATCTCCCTGCCTCAAGATCCTTAATCGTGACAACTGCAAAATCTCTTTTGCCCTGTAAGGTAATTTATTCACAGATTCCAAAGGCTGGAACATGAATATCTTTGATGGGATATTATTCTGCCTACAATAGGAGGCTTGTGTTCTATACAACTCTGTAGATATGTATCCTTGGGGAATTATTTTCAACTCTCCAGATGATAGATTTCTTTTTCTGAATAATGATATTTTGCTACTTCACAGGGTTGCTCTCAGAATTAAATTAGTGAATATGTGTGAAAGCACTTTGTAAATTTCAAAAGCTATACAAATATAAGGGATTATTATTTGCAGAGGGTGGAGGAGTAATAGTAACAGTAAAGTAAATAGTAGATGATTAATGAGGTATGAATATCCTCCTTATCCCCCCACATCAAACCTTATCAAACTATTTCAGGACATCCTTAGGGGTGTCTCCTGTGAATTTATAAAGAATCCTATCACTTTCTTTTCTGGGCACTTCGTTGATCTCATTAATGTGGGCTGCCATATAGCTTTCTGAGGGGCCATCTTACTGTGACCTTGCTGATTCTTGGCATGGTGCCCCACATGTCCATGCCATGTTTCCCTGATACTTCCAAAGCTGAGCACCCTAGTGGTACCAATGACATATTCTAATTCTTTCAATCCCCACTGAGCTGAGGTCACACTCTGCCCACACAGGATGCCCTTCTCTTCCATTATGAGTTATAATCAGTTATCTGATCACAATGTCTGGACCATAAAAGACTGGAGACAACAATGACTTTGACTTTGTTCAAATTTACTTTCACTTTGTGTTATTACTAAACCAGCAAACAAAACTGCAAGGCATATACCCCAAATATTATTCTAAATGATATAGCTCCCTAGTTGCCTCACAGTTTTCTTGTGGAAGTGCCAGAAAATCAGTGGTGAATGCACCTATGCCGGTCTAGAACTGTTATGTACCCCAGAAAAGCCATGTTCTTCTAATCCAATCTTGTGGGCACTGATCTATTGTAGGTGGGACCTTTTGATTAGGTTGTTTCTATGGAGAAGTGACCCATTCAATTCAAGGTGGGTCTTAATCCTTTCTTGGTGCCCTCTATGAAAGAGAGCCTAGAGGCATTTGTAGACAGAGAAAGAAATTCCTCAGGAGAAATAAGCAAGGGCCTACAGGAGCTTAGAAAGAAAAATGCTACAGGAGAAGCTACAAGGACCCACAGGAACTGAGAGAACCATTTTGAAACCAATCCAGGAGAGAAGGGCCAACAGACATCAACATATGCCTTCCTAGAGGAGCCACAGATGCCAGCAGCCTTTACTCCAAGAAGGTATCCTCTTGTTGTCACCTTAATTTAGACATTTTCACAGCCTTAGAGTTGTAACTTGCAACTTAATAAATCCCCTTTTCAGCCAATGCATTTCTGGTATATTGCATTCTGGCAGCTTCAGTAAACTGAAACAGCACCCTATGCAGAATGAGGAATCAACAAAGTCCGAGGAATCAAACATCATTTATTTTCTGTTTGTATATCATTCTAGCCTGGGGGAGAGACTATATCAACAATCAAGGGTCTTCCTGTTGTTATTAATGAAATTCTTGTTATACCACAGGTACATAATTTTGTATTCTATAGCTTACTGCATCATTGAGACTAACTGAAGACTGGCCATGGCATATCACACCATGTGTCTCACAAGTCCTTCATGAATTCAGATCTTTCCTTTTCTGTTAACAGCTCTTTTGGTTTCTGCCTACAAAATCTTTAGGAATAGACCAGGGGACATACACCAAGCTATCCTCCTCATTCGTCTCTTCTACCTCATCTTTGCATACCAGGTACCCATTTACCAGATTTTTCCTGCCATTTCCTCTCTTTCTCTTTCTCTTCCTCCTCCTCCTCCTCTTCTCCATCTCCTAGGCCTTTTCTTACATAAGCAGACACTGTGGATTGTTCCTACCAGGGAATCAGATGAACTCAGGTATATCTGGATGCTAGTTAAGTTCATTTGGGACCACTGCTAACCATATCTTTGTTTTGATATACAACAAATAACAGGTTTTTCATGTTATTTATATAACGTGAAATTATATAACAGGTATAGCTCATGATTAAATAAAAGAGAAATCTCCTAAAGCCTATAACTTGTGATCTAATAGGCAACACAAAAATATTAGATATGGGCTATCTCTGTACCCATAAAGACAAAAATCACTATAGATCCACACTAGTTGTAACTTTGGATTGAACTAATTTACTGAACTCCTGTCCCACAGCAGTGAAGACATGGAAAAATCTTGCCAATGGCCAGAACAATAGCTGCTCATTTTGACTGAAAGTTGAGGTCAGAATCGCTTAGAAAAGACTCTGGCCACACATGGATTAAAAACTCTAAAAAGAAACATCCATATCCACAATCCTAATTTCATAGTCTGTGGGAAGAACCTGGGGTATGTACACATATATTAATACCTGCTCCACCCACTATAAGACCTGGAGTGTACTTTGCACACTCTTAGGATTTTATAGAGCAGAATGATGGAATCAGGCCAGAAAAATCACCAAATTAGTACACAAGGAAAAGGAGAAACATTGCAGAGTTCCTCTCCCTGAATCACTCATATGACTAGTCCAGTTCATTCTTCCCCAAGGATCCTCGAGGTTTGTAGGAACTGCTAAATCAGCTCTGGCATTAGGAGTGAGCAAACTGTCACATGCATGCAAGAGAGTAAAAAAGGATTACTTGCCATTATGATACGGCACTCATTTGGGGCAAATTATGTTTTAGTTACAAGAAAGAACATGCTATGGTTGAAACTTGGTTCATATCCAAGTTCATGCTTTAATGCTTAGGTCATTTCATTTTTCAAAAAGAAATAAAAACACATTTTGTTTCATCTAATTTCATGCCCCACAAGTGCCACAAGTACTCTGATTCCACTCAGCCATGTCGAAGGCTTTGCCTGAACTGCAGTGAATAATAAACAATGCATTGTCCTTATAGCAAAAATTTAAAAATTGGCAACATGGCAAAATTTGGCAACTCTTCTGGTCTTAGAAACAACGTACAAGGGAGTTCATCCTAACCTGATGGGAGAACCAGGAGTCAGTTTAACTTTGTGATGGAAATAACTGGCCAATTCAGTCAAAGAATTGATCAGTGATGAGTCACTTCCACCAAACCAATGGGTGGATAAAGCATTGGTTCTTTCCTAACAGGTTGCATTATTATAGCTCTTTAAACAGCAATCTTTCTCTCCCATATATATTCCTGTCTATGGTATCCTTGATCAGTGTTTATAATATACCCTGTATCAGAGAGACTAAATTTAGCTCTTGATAGTGTACACTCTATAAGATTATCACAAAAATTAAAATGTTACATTTTTCAATAGACTCCTAGATGCCAGAAATAGAGTAGGCCACTTATTCCTTTACTCTCCTATTACCTGCACTGTCATTTCTACTAATGCCTAGAAAGTGATAAAAGCTGGAAAAGAATAGAATAATTTCAAAGTCACAGGTGACTCATTGGCCATTTTAGAACACATTAAAGTTTTCAACAGTTGAAACAAACAGTTAAATCAAAATGTCAGAATGTAACTGATAGCACATCCATACATGTCCCAAATATCACTACCCCCTAAAAGATCAGCAGGTTGCAATCTCTTAGTAACAGTTGGATGTATGTGTGTGCATGTATAAAATAAACCAGTGTTCCTCATTCAAAACTCCCATCTCAAAAAGTGAGGGGAGGCTGTGGTCTGAGTAGCAGGCAGAGAAACATTATTTATTACCTGTTTTCTACTATAAGAAAAAAAATAACCTCAGAAAACTATTAGAAGCAAGATAGTAATACCTGAATGAAGTCAGAACTTCTTTTCCTTTGGTAAAGTTGCTTCAGCAGCCTTTTGGAGAGATGGACCTTTTTCTAGAATATGAGTAGCACTAAAATATGAGTAGCACTGAGTTTACTCATATAGTCCTTTTGATGTATTATAATAAATAACCAAATGTGTACCATTAAAGAAGATATAAGGGAGCATAGAAGTCACATCAAGTGCTGATTATTAAAAAAACTGGCGTGAGAAAAGACAACCTATATAAAAACAAATAGGGAAATGCTTTGGGAGTAAGAACATCAACTTGAATGTCACAGAAACCAAAATGTTATCCTTAAAAATGAAGATACTATTCATGATAAAACTTAATGCTTAGGTTTTTCCCAGGATTCAGAAAGTGAACCACTGATATGTGAAAGCTCCAAGAAAAAAAATGTGCACATCTAACGTGCTCTTCACAACTTTTTTACTTCTGACCTTAACACTGGAAGTAGACTTATGAAGGTAAATGAGTTAGATTCAGCAAAGCTACAATAAATGGATTTGTAGGGAAGCCCTACTCTGGATGATTAAGGCTGATATTAAGGGTATTTGGGTGTGTATTTCTTAAAAAGAAATTAAAAGTTGATAATGTGCAATTTTCTGAAAGTTGCCTTCATTTTGTGATAAACAATTTTTCTCCATTTTAAGTGCATTTAATTTAATATTTTGAGTGAGTGGCAACCTTAGAAATTGAACACACTACTCCCCAAAAGTTTTTTTTAAGGAGAATGATAGTCCTCTGTCATACTTCAGAAACAGATACATTTTAGTTGCTCAATAAAGACCATACAATGCTCATGAATTGCAAAGGGAAAATAACAATCCTGCCAAGAACAAACGGAAAGGTAAAATGTCACGTCTCTCTGCGATACCTTTTTTTCCCTTTCTTTCAAGTGTTGGAAGTGTTGGCAGACATGTATAAAGGGCCCTGAAAATAAGCAAATCAACATTTTCAAACTCTGGGCCAGATGAGCTATATGGAAGAGCCATGTCAGATTATGTAATGTCAAGGGGAAGCCATACAAGATGTCAGTACAAACTAGGCTGGTATCCATCAAATATTAGATTTTCCAGTTTCTAGGTGTTCTAGTTTGCCAGCTGCTAGAATGCTATATACCAGAAACAGAATGGTGTTTAAAAAGCAGAATTTAATGAGTTGCTAGCTTACAGTTCTAAGGCTGAGAAAATGTCCCAATTAAAACAAGTCTATAGAGAATGTCTAATCTAAGGCATCCAGGAAAAGATACCTTGATTTAAGAAGGCCAATGAAGTTCAGGGTTTCTCTCTCAAGTGGGAAGGTACATGGCAAACACAGTCAGCGCTTCTCTCTTGGCTGGAAGGGCACATGACAAGCACGGCATCATCTGCTAGCTTCCTCTCCAGCTCCCTAGGAGCCATTTTCCTTCTTCATCTCCAAAAGCCACTGGCTGGTGGACCCTCTGCTTCGTGGTTCTGCGGCGTGCTCTGTTATAACTTTCTTGTGGCTCTGTCATTCTTCTCTGCTCTCTATGAATCTCCCCTTTTCTCCAAAATGTTTCCTCTTTTATAGGATTCCAGTATCTAATCAAGACCCACCTGGAATGGGTGGAGACACATCTCCACCTAATTCAGCATAATAACCACTCTCGATTGAATCACTTCTCCAGGAAGATGATCTAATTCAAACTGAAAGTTTCAAACATGCAGTACTGAATAGGGATTAGAAGAAATGGCTGCCTTTATAAAAAGGGATTAGGATTAAAACATGGCGTTTCTAGGGCACATACATCCTTTCAAACTGGCACACTAGGTAATGCATCACCATCCAATTAGGCAACTTTCTAAAAGGAAAAAGAATAAGATAATTATGTTTCAGGGTACTATTGCTTTTTGAAAGTGCATTTCATGGAATGCAAAGTTGTCAAGTGTCATGGTTAGGGACACGTGTCAACTTGGCCAAGTTGTGGTACCTGTTTATCTGATTGGGCAAGCGCTGGTCTGTCTGTTGCAATGAGCACATTTCATAGGATTAGGTCATGATCACGTCAGCTGCATCCACAGCTGATTCCATTTGTAATCAGCCAAAGGGGAGTGTCTTCTGCAATTAGTGATGCTAAATCTAATCATGGGAAGCCTTTTAAGGAGCACTCAGAGGAGACAGGCCCCATTCCTGCTTCAGCTGGTGAGCCTCTCCTGTGGAGTTCATCCAGACCCTCCATTGGAGTCGTCAGCTTCGCAGTCTGCCCTGTGGATTTTGGACTCTGTGTTCCTGCGGTCACATGAGACAGTTTTATAAATTTTATATTTGCAAGTGTTCCCTGTTGATTCTGTTTCTCTAGAGAACCCTAACTAATACATCTTGGTACCAGGAGTGGGGTGCTGCTGCCGTTTGCAAATGCCAGATATGTTTGAACGGTGTTTTGGATGGCTAAGGGGAAGACTTTGGAGGAACTGTGAAGAGATTGATGGAGAAGACCTGGAGTGTGTGAAGGGACTGTTGGTGTAAATGGAACCACTGCCAATCTTGACAAAGGAGGACACAAAAGGGAGAGATTGGTGTTTGCAGAGTGAGAACCATGGAAGTTCAGGTCTGAAGCCAAGAAACCTCGGCCAGGAGAGTGGACCCACCTGTATGCGTGGAGAGGGTGAGTTTACCCTGAAGGGGAAGGATGAGTCTCCCCTCTCATTGCAGTGGAAGAGTTGTATAGCCTCGGGCCTTGGAAAAGGCATAGCACGCTCCTTGGGGGACTGGGAGAGCCTGGCTGCCACCATGTGGAGGGGTTGAGTGTGTGCCCCAGAAATGGCAGAGAGCCCAGGGGTGGCCCTGATGCCTGGAGAGAGTGGAGCCTAGAGGTGGTCTCCTCGATGTTCCCCGAGGTTGATTTGGAAAGAGGCGGGCCACTGCATAGGCCCTTGGAAGGGGTGGGACTACCACTTTCTAAAGCCGAAGGATGAATGACTTTCAGACTTTGAAATCCCACAGCGCAGGTTTTACATCTGTGTTTCTTCCAATTTCTCCCCATGGAAATGAAAATCTGTATCCTGTGAATATCCTGTTTTGCTTATTGGCACCGGACTTGTTTTGAGATTCACAGGTCCACAGCAAGAGAATTTTTTACATCTGTGTTAGGTGATGCTTGAAGTTGCCAAGTTGACAAGGGGTGGACATGTGTTAGTTAGATTCAGTTGTCAACTTGGCCAGGTGAGCATACCTAGTCTTGTTGCTGGGGACATAAGCCAACAGTACGTGAACCTCATCTGTTGCCAATTACATCTGCAGTCAGCTAGGAGGCGTGTCTGCTGCAATGAGGGACGTTTGGCTTAATTGGCTGGTGCTTAAATGAGAGAATGCAACGTAGCACAGCCTAAGCAGCTCGGCATTCCTCATCTCAGCACTTGCAGCTCAGCCCAGGCCTTTGGAGATGCAGAAAGAAGTTACCCCGGGGAAAGTTGTTGGAACCCAAGGGCCTGGAGAGAAGACCAGCAGAGACCATCCTGTGCCTTCCACGT
>PVIY010044047.1:0-19958 GCA_004026745.1 Myrmecophaga tridactyla
CCAGAAAGTCAAACTTGAATCTGACCAAAACTCTGGATCTAATACCAACTTACAGAGCGAGATGGGACAGAGAGATGCGTGAAATAGCACCACAGGCAATGCACTGAGCAGCGTCAGACTGCAAGGAATTCTGCAGGGAAAACAACGTAGTTCCTTTAGGAACAAAAACATGGCAATGAGGGAGAGGGGGCGGGGAGGCAGGGGGCAGAGAGGCGGGGGGTGGGGGGAACCTACAGACCCAAAGAAGCTTGAGACATGTTAGGATCTTATTTAGATCATGATTCAGACAAACTATACAATTTAAAACTTTATAAGAAAGTTAAGGAAATATATATATTTGGGGGATATTGCTGACATTAAGGTATTACAGTTACTTTTAAAAATGTGATAATGATTCTATGTTTGTTTTCTTAAAGTTACCTATGTTTTTAAGCTGAGATTAGGAAATATTTTCTACAGGACGTCGAGTACGGGAAGGGACAAGATGGATAGACCATAGGTGAGGCAGGACCGGCCACGTATCCCAAATCCATGATGTTCAAATTCAGGATGGTCAATTTTGGGGGAACACACAGGCTTCTGGGGTGCTGGTGAAACAGAATTTTAAATGTGTGAAAATCTACACACTGTATAATTACGATTTATGTGCTCTCCTATAGCTATACATTTGTGTGTTCTCATTCAACAAAAAGTTTCCTTAAAAAAGTTACCTTGAACAATCGTTCAAGCTGGGTTAGGGGTGCATGCGAGCTTTTTGTACAACCGCCTCTGTTTGTATATGTTTTAGGTTTTCTGTAAGTTAAAATTCTTGCAATAGTGGGGGTGGGGGAGTGTTGCTTAGAAAGTCCTGGGGAGGCGCGGTGCCTGGGATGCAGCTGCGGGTGGGAGGGGCGCCTCGGGCAGGGGTCTGTCTGGGGGAGACGGGGCTGGGTTTAGGGTGCGCCCACCGCCCTCCCGCACAACCTGCCCTCGGCCGAGAACCCACGCGCGGCCCGAGTGCCCCAGCCAGCGACACCACCCCCCTCTCTCCCCTGGCACCTCACACTCATCAGCGGTTTCCAATGAATAAGGGCACTGGGCCGTATCCCATCTTCTTGAATTTCGGGTTTTCAAAGAAATAATGCCCCGTGATTTCCATCCAGCTCAGCTGCCAAAGCAGTGGGAGGAACAGATCTACCTTCTCATCGGCCTCCTTGCAGGGGTGGAGGCAGGGGCTGCGCGTCTGGGGACGAGTTTGCTGAAAGGACAGGTACCGCGTGGCCTGGGCTCCGTCTCCGCCTACGGTCCTGGGCACGGTAGGAGCGGTGGTCGTGCGGGACTTCACCGCCCGCTCGGGGAGTGTGCAGACGCTGGGGCCCACCGGCACACGTGCTCTGCCTTCAGACTCTTCCCGCCCCTCCGCCAGGTTTCAGGAGCAGCGGCCTGGTCTCTGCGGCCAAACACGAGGCCCAGCCTCCGCTGGAGTGGAGTGAGGGGCACGCTAGCTCAGGATCCCTGGGGACCAGGCCGGCTGCACGGGCCCCTCTGGCAGCAGCAGCGAGATCTAGGAGGGCCCTCCGCCAACCACGTGGCTTCAAGGAGGGGGCTCCAGCGGCCTGGGAGTGCAGAGCCATTTACCTCCCCTGGGCCGAGGGTGCCTGAGTCCATCAGAGAAGCCCCTTTTCCTCAGGACCCGATGCGCAGGGCCTTCAGATCCCCTCGTGCTAGCAGCCCCCAGCTCCAGCTGGGCTGGTATTTTGTTTCCGATGGGCACACCTGTTTAAGGAGACCCCACCGCTCTGGGTTCAGATCCTGGCTCTTGTCTTTAGGCGAGTGACTTTCCTCCGTGTGCCCCGGTTTCTCCATTTGTGCATGAGACCGACACACCCGCTTCTAGGAGCCGCCATGACATGTAAGGGAAATGAACGCAGATGTCCAGCACGGTTCCCCGAGCACGGCGGATGCCCCGAAAGCTAGGACTGTCTTTACAATTGTCCCACACAGCCAGGGCCACACACACAGGACTGGGGTGGATGCGGCGAGGGTCACGTCACGTGTGATTGCTGGGCCGGTCACATCTGGGGACCGGTTCCAATGCAGGTTCTCAGGCCCCACCTCAGACCAACTGAGTCAGAAACCCTTGGGGGGGCGGGGACCAGTGATCTGTTTCAATAAGGCCTCCAAGCAGTTCTAATGCACACTCGAGTTGCCCACGATGGCTGCAGCAGTTCCAGGCATCACACCCAGACTTGATGACACCCTGAGGAAGAAGTCTATTTTTGTTTCTCTTGCTCTAGGAACCAGGAAGGCTTTCTCTCAGTCTGGGAAGTCTTGCCCCGAAGCTTCGTTGGCTATTACTGAATCATAATAAATAAAAGTAGTCAAACCAAACAAAAAAATTAAAACAGCCGCTTCCCCACTTCCCTCCAAAATAAACCAAATAAACTAGCAGCAGCCAATCAGGGAAAGGGCTACAATTTCATACCAAAAACTCCCAAAAAACAAGGGCCGAGGAATGAAACAGAGAGGTCTGCTTTGACTTGCAAAATGCCTAAACTTTCCCCTATCAGCCATTCTGATGGAACAAGAGAGAAAAAGGTCTGACAATTGATACAACTATGCCTCAGTGGAGAGACAAAGGGAATGAGACAGGCTTTCCAACCAAAATACAGCACGCTTAGGTAAATTTGAATTTCACATAAACAATGAGTAATTTTTCAGTAGAAGTATGTCCCGTAAAATAACTGGGAAGACATACCAAACAATTGTTTATCTGAATTTCAAATTGAAGTAGTATATTGTTTATTGGTTTGTTTTCTAAATCTGTCAACCCTACACTGAGGGAATGAGCAGGCATTCTGCAGAAAAGTCTCAGAAAAAAAGAAAAAAGAGCCTCCAGTGAAGGCCAACTGCTCCAGAAAGGTCTCATTGGAAATAGGACTCACAATTCCTTGGGCTCCTTTCTGAGTTGGGGTGCTGTTCTAAAGCCTGAAGGGAGCTGCCTGTGGGATTTACCAAGATCCCAGTAGAGGAGAGCCAATGTACAGAAGTTAGGAGTGAGCTCCCCTTTCTCCTGCACCCCCACGCTGCAGAATTGCATAGAACTGCCCCAGCTTCTAGAGCTTGGCAAAGATGACAAGCAGGCTTTGGGTACAGTAGAATGGAGTCCATAAAAATAAAAGTTTTTTTCAGAATCACCTACATTATAAAGAGGAAAATAAAAAGAAACGCATCTCAATTAAGAGCGCAAACAATATGTAGAAGGCAAAGGACACATGAAGGACCCAGCTGGAAGAAAACTCAAGGAGCAAAAGGAAATTCCCTCTGTCCATTTGGCAGCAGCTGTTTTTGTCAAGTTGGTTGTTCACCAGATGTTTTATCTAATTTGGGGGAAAGAAAAAGCCTCAGCTTTTTAATTAATTTTCTACTTCTGGGATTAATGTTTAAGGAGATAATCACAGAAATGCAACAAACAAATATGATATATGTTCAAGAACATTTGTTCTGCTGTTGTTTATAACAGAAAACAAGCAGAAACTAAATAGTTGGAGAATTGGTTGAATAAATGGTGAGAATGTGCACAGTGAAATACCACGCAGTGTTAAAAAATGAAGATTTAGATCTGCATTTTCTATTTCTAAGTGAAAATAACTAGATAATGGAATAGCATGTAAAGGAAAATGTCTTTGCTGTTCTACAATACCTGTGACCATGTGCTTATGTGCAGAAAAGTGCCCAAAAGGATGTTTTCCAATACGTTATTCGTGATTGCCTTCTGGATGGTGGGATTTCTGATTTGATTGCCTTTTGATGCACTTCTCTGTTTGGAGTTGAATTTTTCCTTTTACACCAAATATGTTTTGCTTTTATTTTAAAGAAAGAAGCATTGTGCTCTTAAAATTTGTACCCATGTTTTCCTTGAGCTCAGGGGACTTGCAAGGCACTTCAAGCATTCCAGAAGGAATGAGACTTGGGCGTGCTTGCTTCAACTGAGTAGCCAAACTCAACTGCTCAGCCCTGGGACAGTTCTGCAGCCTCAAGCCCTTCCAAAACCTCAGCAACACCTGCTTGGCCCGAAGCCACCCTTTCCCAGCCAGGCAGACAGCTGATTCCAAATTTTCAAATTTGAAAATTGTTTCAAAAAGCACAATGGAGCCATGGAGGCGTAAGAGCCAAGCAGTTTATTGGCCAGGCAATCTAGGGCGGTTGTTTCTCCTCTCTAGTCTCAGTTTCCTTGTCCATAAAATGGACTTAATAGACTATACATCATAGGGTCATTATGGGAATCAAATAGAATGACGTAGTGAGAGATACTTGATAAATATCAGTCCTTTCCTCAAAGTCTTCCCATTGGCCTATTAAAATTAGGTTTTCATTTTAACTGATGATTGGACCTTGGGTCAAGGGAAAATTTATTTAGAAATGCTTGTGGCAATAGGACTGCCCTCCCTGTCCCCCCAACCTTTCCCTGTACACCTTGTCTGCAGCACACTTGAGGATTTCACTGTCAATCTGAGTTTTATAATTAGATTATTTGTTTCCAGGACTTGCTTTCCCTTGCATTGTCTTATTTTATATGTGGCAAATAATAGAATTCTACTGTAAGTTCTATGAATAGAACATGATTAAATAGACATCAGGAAATCAGCATGAAAGGGACTACTTTGTGCTGGAAAGTCTGGCAATCAGCAATGAAAGGTCAGAGTGACAGTTCTCATCTGGGATGTAAATAGGGTTCTCATTTCTCCCTCATGGGAACAGGCCCAGGTCCCCAGCTCTCCCCCTCTGGGGTTCGGCTCAATTAAACAGTGGAGGCAGCCTGTCTCCTTGGGCTGAAGCACAAGTTAAGCACATTTGGTTAATTCCACTTTATTCAGAGCAGCAATTTAGATTTTAAGAAATAATTAAGATGAGTTAACAAGCCCTCATGCTGTTCTTGGGGGACAGTCTGTCCTAGGTATGGCAAAAGCATTCTCTCTGACGTTAACACAGGAACTCAGCAACATGTAATTGTTTACCAGGACAGAATTCTGGAAAAGAGGCTTAAAATGAAAAAAAAAATTGTTGGACAAATATATATCAAAGCAGTGAACTCAAGGAACTGGGCTCCAGTTCAGGTACCAAGCATGAAATCTAGAATTAAATCAGGGCAAAAACAACACCCCCACACCGTCAGGGCGATGTCCCCCCAAGATGACAACACTTACGCTTATGCACTGAGGTCAGTGTTTAAAATCCAGGCATATGCAAGCGAACCTGGATGGGTGCTTAGGCCAGGAACTTTGGAATCTGGAACTGTATGGAGAGCCTTGGCATAATTTTCCCATGTCAGGGTGATTCCACCTCTGTTGCTGTGATTATGTGTCAGCACAGTGGCTTGACAACATTTCGACCATCACAAACGTCCTTTGCACGTGCAGAGGGGAAAGAGGAAGCTTCTAGTGGCTGCGTACGCGTAGGACGACGCTGATGAGTCAACAGTCACCAGATGGCCAAACACTGAGGTCGCTGGTATCTGCGGGATTAGGAACTTGGCCCATCTTGTGAGTGACTATGTGCATGTGTGTGAGTGTGTACGTGTGCACACACGCACATGCACACATTTGGCGGAATGAGAGAACAGAAATGAAAGCTTCAGAACAATTGCCCAGTTAGCCGTCCTCGCAATTATGGGAATGTGACATTCAGTTAAAACTGCAATGATCGTTTTGTATTCAATGACCCATTTTGAAAGTGTCTTCCTGGCTCAGTTGCCATGCCAACTGGCTCTTAGAGGGGGGCCCGTTGCTTTTAACTGGCAGGACACAATAGTCTCCCTCAGAAGAAGCCTGAGACTGTTTTCTTAATTAATAAAGTTAAAACCGGGGAGGGAAGGGGCTGTGGTTGGCAGCTGGGGGCTCGGGCAGACGCCCTTTTCTGTGGCTTCTCAAGCCTGTGGATGTGCCAGAGAAAATATCGCAGGGGGAAGGTGGGACAGAGCTGGGAAAACTGCACAAATAAAGTCATCGTTGTGTCATCAGCTAAAGGTCTTTCTTCAAAGCAGAGTGATGTACTGGCCAAAATGAAAGACGAGTGAGTGCGAGCAATATGCAGCATTACTGACTGTCCTGCTGGCTCCTTACCAACATTCCTCCTGGCAACCAGACAAACAAGAGGGGCCAGAGCCGAAAAACTCTTCTTCCAAGTCGTTTTTGAGTGTCTGGTCTCATGGACCGACCTGCTGGCCCAGCCAGGGCCCAGCTCCTGGACACAAAAGGACCTCAGTTTCCTCCAGCATCGTTTCTTCTGGCGTCATGCCCACCTACTGCCCATGGAAAGAGAACACAAACCTGAAGCCAGTGAGATCGGCGGTTCCCACATGTTCACATGCATGAGTTCAGAAAGAAGGGGCTGCGGGGGACTGAGGACTTGAAGGGCTGCATTTATATGCATGCGATGCGGCGAGGCCATCTCTCGGACAGGCCAGGCATCTCCGAGCTCGGAGCCTGGGGAGGGCTCTGCACCCAGTGAGCGCTTCACAAATGCACGCGGATCTGACACGTGCTCCTGCAGGAGCCCCCTGGCCCACGCTGCTTCTCTGCGGCTCTGTGAAATGTGGTTCCCAATGGACATGGCGTGGGACGTGGACCAGCACTGTGCCAGATTAAGAGCACGGGGTCTGTTAGACCTGGGTTTGACTCTAGGCTTTGCTGCCTCCCCGCTGGGGAGCATGGACAAGTTAGTTAAACATTCTGAGCATCGTGGAGCCTTGTCTGTCAAATGTGGGAAAAACAGTAGAAAACTAAGCAAACGCATGGGAGGAGACTAGTACAGTTTACAGTGCATGGAAAGAACTAAAAAAAAAAAAATGGCAGCCCATATGCATTTATTTGTATCCTTACTATCCCTTTCAAAAGGATGGTTCTGTGTCAAAGCGGGGAGAGAATCCAGAGAGGATCCCTCAAGCCCTGAACGTTGGCCGCAGACTCTGCCGGGGGCCTGGATGCTGAGGCACGGGCAGACTGGGCCCACCTAGCGGTCCTCCCTCCACGCAGGCTCCAGCTGGGTCTTTCCAGGACTGGAGCTCTAAAGCATAGCTCTCATTCGACTTGAATCCCTTCAGTGGCCACCGCTGACCTCAGGATACAGCCTGGGTCTCTTGCAGGACAAGAAGATTCCTCAGAGCCTGAAGGCCTGGGCTGGGCTCAAGTATTCTCAGAGCTGGTTAGCGCCTGGGGCCTGGGTAGGGGCCCGAGCAGAGGCAAGATGGACAGGTTCAACAGAGGCCCCTGCCAGTCAGGGAAAGGTCTGGGGGCCGGCATGGATCAGAGCTCAATCCAGGTCCAGGGAAGACTCAGGAATAGAATGGAAACAGATTTGGGGCGAGCATTTCTGGACCTACGCAGGCTGGAAGGGGGGGTGGGTCTTCATGACAGCTGGCCCCGGGACCGACTGCTGTTCCTGGAGCGCTGGGACATGCTGACCTCCCTCTGTCCCACCGTCCGGCTGCTGTGCTCCCTAGTGTGTGTGTGGAGAAGGTGTGGCAGGCTCCGGCAGCACCTGTGATGACTTCCAATGCTGGCTCGTGGGAGAAGGCCTCACCATCTGCAGTTAAGGTGCTTTGGGCCACAAGTAACAGAAACCTCGACTTAAACAGGCTTGTCAAATAGGGATTTTTGTTTTCTCACAACTCTATATGTCAAGAGGTAAGACACACTCCAGGTGAGGGACAATTAGTGGCTCAATGATGCCATCAAGAATGCAGTCTCTTCTTGTGTCTCAGCTCTGCCGTCCTTGTGGTGTCCATCTTCTCAGGATGCTTTCCTTCTTGGTCCCAGGATGGCTGCCAGGGAAGATGGCAGGCACCCACTTCCTTGTGGGAACCATGAATGGTAAATCTTTCGGACTGCCTGGTCCAATACAGTTGCCAGAGAATGCCATGGTTCCCTCTGGAGCTAGAGAGGTCTCAGAATAAATTTGAGGCTCTGTTGCAAAGGGGACAGGGGAGAAATTTGTGTTACATAGGAAGCCACCTTTGAACACTATGCTAACACACCCACACCTCACACTGGCACATGGTAAGCATCCCATGGCACTGTGACATCCTCTAGCTTCCTAAAGATGCGACCAACTTGTGAGGTAGGCAAAAAAAGAACTTGACAGAAAAGAACTCAGAGAGGTTGGAAACTGGCTCAGAGTCCCACAGGTGGGGGAACACCAGCTCCTTCTTTCTTTCCCCTCCCTGCCATCCAAAGCCTGGTTACAGTCTAGCAGAGAGGCCAGAGGGGGCCCATGGTTGACTGGTTTGTTTGCTCTGTGTATAACTGGTTCACAACTGCTCACACAGGGGCAACCCTACAATGTGGACATCCTAGAACTTTGATGCCTGACTCCTCTCCACCCCCTGGCCCATTAGCCAGCCAACAAACTGCCCTCTTGCACTCTGGCTCTTCCCTGGCATCATCTCTGTTTCCTGCCCATGGCCCTGTTTTTCCACACTTTAGCTTCCCACTCCTATGCAAACTTTGTCCCAAGACTCCCCAGTGATATCAGTTAATCATGAAGTCCTCAAAATGTGGGAACGCCGGGCATGGGAGGAAGGGACAGGACAGAGGCTGTGGCAGCTCTCTCAAGCTGGAGTGGCCGCAGAAGCCCATCTGAGCAGATCTGTGCTGACTGATCCAGCTGTTAGTTGCAAAGAGTCAAATCCTCTAAGGTAAACACACTGATTTGTGCATTGGCAGATGTGTTTCCTTCCAAGCAATTTCCCTGTTGATGTTGGGTACAAAATCAGGGATTGGAAACAGGACATTGGATGAATAGGCTTTCAATGTAGCCAAGGAGTAGAGCCCATTTTTGGGCTGGTGGAGTCTAACCTTTGCTCCTTGAGGGGAAGGGTGCAGTGGTTTTCTTTCTCTCTTTCTTTTTCTTGTTTTAATAGAGGGATGAGAGTCAAGGGAAAACCATTCCACCTCCACTGCCCTTGATGAGGAGGTCCCTTCCCAGGGGCCAGCCAGAGACTGAGGGCACTTCTGGCCAATGAGAAGCCCACTGGCGGCAGGGTTTGGCTTTTTGCCTTTCCCCAGAGAATGGAAATCTCCTAAACTTGAGTGGGCCCAGCAGTAGTTTGTGGGCATCCTTCTTTTCTCCTGTGTTTTAGATTTCCAGGGTCTGCACTGGTGAGCCCCAAAGGAGTGGAGGAAGATTGGAGGTGCAGTTAGAAGAGCTGGGTGGAGTGCTAGCTCTGCCATTAGCTGCCAGCTGACCTGTGGTAAACCAATCAATCTCTTTGCGCCTCAGTTTCCTCATCTGCCAATGGATTTTTTTTTTTTTTGAGAAGTTGTGAGTTTACAGACGATCATGCACAAGATGCAGGATTCCCCACCAACACCTTGCATTGGTGGGGAACATTTGTTACAATTGATGATAGCATATTTTTATAATTGTCCTATTAATTAAAGTTCATGGTTTAACTTAGAGTTCACTGTTTGTGTAGGGTAATTTCATGGATTTAAAGACTTTTTATTCTGTTACTATATGCATAATCTAACATTCCCCCCTTTACTCATATTCAGATTTATATTTCAGTGCTATTAATTTTCTTCACAATGTTCTATCATCACCACCATCCATTACCAAAACATTTCCATCATTCCAAATAGGAACTCTGTACATTTTAAGCCTTAACTTCCCATTCCCAATCCCTATCCCATCCCCTGGTAACCTATATTCTAGATTCTGACTCTAGGAGTTTGTTTATTCTTATTGTTTCAAGCCAGTGATAACATACAATATTCGTCCTTTTGTGTCTCACTTATTTCAGGCAACCCAATGTCTTCAAAGTTCACCTGTGTTGCTACATGTATCAGGACTTCATTCCTTTTACCAGCTGAATAATATTTCATTGAATGTGTAGACCACATTTTATTTATCCATTCATCGGCTGATGGAAACTTGGGTTGCTTCCAGCATCTGGCACTTGTGAATATTGCGCTATCAACATCAATGTGTAAATATCTGTTCTAGTCCACACTTCCTGTTCTTTGGAGTATATACCTAGTGGTGGGATTGCTGGGTCATGTGGTAATTCTATATTTAATGTGCTGCTCTGAAAGTATTATGTCCCCAGAAAAGCCATGTTTTAATCCTGATCCAATAATATGGAGCAGACTTTTCTTTTAATCCCTATTCACCAGTGTAGGTTGGGAACTTGATTAGATTATTTTCACAGAGATGTGACACACCCAGTTGATTAGATGGAGATGTGACTCCACCCATTCCAGGTGGGTCTTGATTAGTTTACTGGAAACCTTTAAAAGAGGAAACATTTTAGAGAGACAGAAATGACAGAAGTCTCAGAGCTGACAGAAAGAGCAGATGTAGATGCTTGGAGAACAGTTGCTTCAGAGAACAGAGAACGGATGTTTGGAGATGCTTGGAGCCCAGCAGACGTTGCCATGAGATGTTAAGCAAGCCAGAACCTGAAAAGGGCTAAGGGAAGCCAAGAGAGGAAAGCCAGCCCTGGAGAAGCAAAGTGAGGAACCCCCACAGGAACAGAGGCTGAAAACAACAGAGCCCAGGAGCAAGGGACCAGCAGATGCCAGCCATGTGACTACCCAGCTGACAGAGGCGTTCCTGACCCATCAGCCTTTCTTGAGTGAAGGTAACCTCTTGTTGGTGCCTTAATTTGAACACTTTAACTTCCTTAGAATTATAAACTTGTAACTTAAAAATGGCCTTTTTAAAAGCCATTCCAGTTCTGGTATATTGCATTCCAGCAACTTGCAAACTAACACACTTAATTTCCGAGGAACCACCAACTGTCTGGCACAGCAGCAGCACCATTTTAAGTTGCCACTGGCAATGAATGAGTGTTCCTATTTCTCTGCATCCTCACCAACACTTGTTACTTTCCATTTTTTTAATAGCAGCCATTCTATTGGGTGTGAAATGGTATATCATTGTGGTTTTGACTTGCATTTTCCTGATGGCTAATGATGTTGAATGTCTTTTCTTGTGCTTTTTTGCCATGTGTATACCTTCTTTGTAGAGAAGTTTGCTCAAGTCTTTTGCCAATTTTTAAATTGTGTTGTTTATCTTTTTGTTATTAAGCCAAAGGATTTCTTTATATAGTCTGGATATTAAGCCCTTATCAGATATGTGGTGTGGTAGTTAGATTCAGGTGTCAACTTGGCCAGGTGAAGGTGCCTAGTTCTATTGCTGCGGACATGAGTCAACGGCATGTGAACCTCATCTGCTGCTGATTACATCTGCAGTCGGCTAGGAGGCGTGCCTGCTGCAATGAGTGACATTTGATTTAATCGGCTGGTGCTTAAATGAGAGAGCTCAGTGTAGCACAGCCCAAGCAGCTCAGCATACCTCATCTCAGCATTCGCAGCTGAGCCCGGGCTTTTGGAGATGCAGAAAGAAATCACCCCGGGGAAAGCTGTTGGAACCCAGAGGCCTGGAAAGAAGGCCAGCAGAGATTACATCAACTGATATCATTATATGTTTTTCCCCTTCATTCTGCTAATATGGTGTATTACATATTGATTGTCTTATGATGAACCACCCTTGCATACCAGGGATAACTCCCAATTGATCACACTGTATAATTATTTTAATATGCTGTTGGATTTGGTTTGCTAGTATTTTGTTGAGGACTTTTGCATCAATATTCATAAGAAATATTGGTCTGTAGTTTTCTTTTTTATGGTATCTTTATGTGGCATTGGTATGAGGGTGATACTGGCTTCATAGAATGAATTAGGGAGTGTTCCTTCCTCTTTGATTTTTTTTGGAAAGGTTTGGGCAGAATTGGAGTTGTCTTCTTGAATATTTGGTAGAATTCTCCTGTGAAACCATCTGACCCTGGGCTTTTGTTTATTGGGAGATTTTTGATGACTGTTTCAATCTCTTTACTGGTAATCGATTTGTTGAGATCTTGTATTTTTCTTGAGTCAGTGTAGGTACTTTCTAAGAATGTGTCCATTTCATCTAGGTTATCTAATTTATTGGCTTACAGTTGTTCATAGAATCATCTTGTAGTCCTTTTTATTTCAACAGGATCAGTAGGAATGCCCCTCTTTTCATTTCTGATTTCAGCTATTCATATCCTCTCTCTTTATTTTTTTGTCATCCTAGCTAAAAGCTGCCAATTTTACCCATCTTTTCAGAGAACCAACTTTTAGTTTTATTGACTCTATTGTTCTTTTGTTTTCTATTTCATTTCTCACCATTCTAATCTTCATTATTTCCTTTCTTCTGCCCGCTTTGGGTTTAGTTTGCCCTTCTTTTTCTAGTTCATCCAGTTTTAAGGTTAGGGTTTTGATTTGAAGTGTTTCTTCTTTTATAATGTCAGCATGTAGAGTTATAAATTTCCCCTCTCAGCCCTGGCTTCGCTGTATCCCATAAGTTTTGGTACTTTGCATTTTCATTTTCATTCACCTCAAGATATTTCCTGATAATAATACAGGACTTTCTTCTGCAATTTTAGTATTTAGCCCTTGTAAGTCTTATACCTTTTTTGTCCCTCACTTCAGTTAATGCCTACTTTTACATTTATTTGTTTCTTGTGTGTGTTATACAATTTTAACTGCTTTCTATCATTTCTATCTGGATATATTTTCCATCTACTTTCTTTGTGGTTTCCATGGGGTTAAAATTTAACATCCTACATATATAACAATCATATTTGATTTAATACCACCATAACTTTGATAGCATATACTTGTCCTATAGCCCTCTATCCACCAACATTTTTTGTACTTGTTACCACCTATATCTTTGTGCATTTTATGTCCTAAAACATAGTCTTATTACTTTCTATGCATTTGCATTTTAGCATTTGTAGGAAGTAAGAAATGGAGTTACAAACCAAACAATACCTTATAATAATCATGGCATTTATAATTACCCAGATGGCTACTTTGCCACCAGCCTTTACTTCTTTATGCCACTGTGAACCACTGTCTAATGGTTTCCCCTTTTGGTCTGAAGAGCTCCTTTAGCACTGCTTATAGGCAGGTCTGGTGGTAATGAGTTCCTTCAGCTTTTGTTTATTTGAGACTGTCTTAGTCGCTCCCTCATTTCTGAAAGAAAGTCTCACTGGATATAAAAGTCTTGGCTGGCAGTCGTTTTCTTTTGGCACTTAAAGTATTTCAACCCACTACCTTCTTGTTTATTTGGTTTCTGATGAAAAATTGTTACTTAATATTATTGTATGTAACCTGTTACATTTCTTTTGCAGCTTTCAGGACTCTCTCCTTGTCCTTTGCCTTCCATAACATGATCAATAGACAAGGTGTATTCTTCTTCAGGTTTATCCTGTTTGGTGTTCTTTGGACTTCTTGGATGTGCACATTCATGTCTTTTACTAAGTTTGAGAAGTTCTCTGTTATTATTTCTTTGAATTCCCTTCTGCCCCTTTCTTTCTCCTTCTGGGACTCCCATAATGTGTATATTGGTGTGCATGATTGTATTCTTTAGGTGACTTTGGCCATTTTTGCTTTTAATTTTTCTTTTTTCTTTCTGCGCCTCAGCCTAACTCATTTCTATTGTCCTATCTTCCAGTTCACTGATTCTTTCTGCTGCCAGCTCCACCCTGTTCTTGAAACCCTCTGGGCATTTTTCATTTCAGTTATTGTAGTCTTCAAGTCCAGTAGTTGTTTGGTTCCTTTTCAATTTTTTTTTCTCTTTACTAAGACTCTCATATTGTCCACTCATTGTTTTCTTGATATCCTTTTAGCTCTTTCTCTGTATTTTCCTTCATCTCCTTGAGCATTTTTAAGATTATTTTTTAAAGGCCTTGTTTGGTATGTCCACATTCTCATCTTCTTCATTGGCGTTTTCTGGATGTTTATCATCTTCCTTTGGTTGGCCCATCATTTCCTGTTTCTCTGTCATGGATTCATTGCACATGGTACATTTTAATATTTCAAAATGTTAACTCTGGGTTTTATCCCGAGATGTCTGTTTCTTGGTTTTGTAACCAGCTGGTGATAAACAGAGATTTTCTTGAGCTTTAGCTTTTCCATCAGGAAGGTCTGCCCAAGGCGAGTGCAGCGTGGAGGGTCCTCCCTGCCTTTCTGGGAGATCTTGTCCTGGGCTTTTGGTAGTTGCTTTGGAGGTCCCTGTTTACAGGAGTCTGGTTGTCCCCTGTGCTTCCCAGGACACGAACCTCCCTCTCCTGTGTGTTTACAGGAGTCTGGCTGTCCCCTGTGCTTCCCAGGACACGGACCTCCCTCTCCTGGGTGTTTGAAGCTGACAAGGCTTCGTCCAGACTGCTGTCCTCTATAGTTTCTTATACTCCTTTCTGTCTCAAGCTGCTTTTGCCTGGAGGGCAGATTCTGTGTGGAGTGCACACAGGGGGGTACTTTCCCAAGTTAGTGTTTCTCAGTCCAAAGAGGACAAGGGACCCATGAAGGTGGCACAGACTGGCTCCCAACTGCCTTGGAGTAGAGGTGGGGGGTAGGGAAGGTGCCAAGAGCTTCACCGATGGCTCCACAGAGCTGCTTTTTCCTGGCCTGTCCAGCAAAGGCAGCCCTTCCACTAAGTGCCCCACAGCCCTGGGGAAGCACAGTGCCTCAAGTCTCCATGGCCATTGCCCCTGTCCAGGACAGGCCAAAACAGTGGCTGCCCTCAGAAGCAGGACCCCAGCAACATGACACTGCTACTCAAAGGCACGCAGGGACTGGCTGTGCCCACCCCTGGCCATGAGGAAGAGGGTATTTACATCCCTTTCAGTCACAAGTGAGCTGGCCAGGGGCTGGACCCCATGGTGGCCTGCTGCGAGAGTGGGCAATAGGTGCCAACAGCTGCCACGTGGAGAGCACAATGCACCATTCTTTATGGTGATCGGTCAGCTTCTTCCTCCTGATCTATCCTGGGTGCTGTGCAGGGGTCTTCTGGCCTCTGCAGTTTCTACGTAGTTGATTCAGACAGTTCCTGCCTGTGTGATAGCTGTTTGGGTGGAAGGACTGGGTGCTGGAGTGCCCTACTCACCTCCCCACACTCCTCCCTTGCCAGTAGGATTTTAATTACACCTGCCCTTCCTTCCTGGCTCTTGTGAAGATTACACAAGGCATGAAAGTGCCCTGAAAACTGAAAGGTGCTTCATCAATACAAGACAGACCTTTCACTAAAATCCACTTACTCCAATCCAATGCTGTGCTTTGTACTTTCTCCCTATATGGAAATAATAGCATGGAGGGGGCAGCTTAATGTTTGATGAGGTGGTTATTTTCCTCAGGCCCCACAGTAATCGGGAAGAGTTCTGGAGTGAAATCGGGAATACTTGAGTTTGAGTCCCAGGTTCTCCATCACTAACTAGATGATCCTAACGAGTCCCCCCTCCCAGGGCCCTGGCTTCCTGCTGTGCAGCATGGTGGAGGAGGGGGCAGGTGGCCACTAGGACCCCCTGTGGCCTCAGTTACATGGATCCTTATTCCTACAGCCAGACATGACCTGGTTCCTACTATAGAGTCTTGGCTTTAAAAAAAAACATAGTTTTTATGGTGTATAATTGATATACGACAAGCTGGGTGTCTTCTGCTTCTAGCCAAGATGGAGTAAAAGGGACCAGAGTTTTGACTTTTATAGATTTTTTGGACCATGTTTTTGAGGAAATGTAGCTGCTTTCCAACACGGATGCCTCTGCAGTCATCAGAACCTCACTCACCCTGATTAGAGAAAGCAGCACTATTTTTTCTAATGATTATGACACTTCTATCAAGGCCATTGTTCCTTATGACTAAAGGGCTTTGAAGGTGGCTGGGGTCACGTCACAAGCCTTCAGGGCTCCAGTTAGTCCCTAAAGGTCACAGAAGTATTAAGGAAGAGACCCCAGTCTCGCGGTTTGGTGGAGGAGGAACTTTGAGGGCGTGATTATTTAAAGATATCAATGCAGACTTCTTGTCTTCTATGACTAAACTCAACTGACTGAACACTCACTCCTGCAGGTAAGCAGGCTGGGTCCGACTCTCCTGTGTTCCCCTGGAGAGCCAGCGAGACCACGGGGGCATGATGAGCCAACAGCTGCTACACCCCAAAGCCAAAGGCAACCCTTGAGGCGGCTGCAACTGTTTTGGAGCCTCTTAAGTTAGGGTAAAGCATATTAATCCTGTACTCAATTAAAAGAAACAAGTCTTCTGACTGACTCGAGGAAATCATCAACCATGTGGCCAATCACTCTATGTCCACTGAACATAATGTCATGAAAGAATAATTAATGACATAGGAAAAGTCCCCACAAGAGCAGAGTTTCTCAACCATGGCTCAACAGACGTTCTGAATTACCCTTTGTCGTGGGGGACTGCCCTGTGTGTTTAGGCTGTTTTCCAGCATCCCTGGCCTCTACCCACTAGATGCCAGTAGCACCCTACCTCCCAGACAAGGCGACCAGAGATGTCTCCAGAATTGTCAAATGTCCCCTGGGGAGCAAAATCACCCTTGGTTGAGAAACACCGCCCGAGAGTGACCTAATCCCATTTCAGTTTTGTGCCAGCTGTGTGCTCAGGGCACTGCAGACGGGATCTTATTTATCTGTTGCTAGTGGGTTACAAGGGACTTTTCTTCTTTTATTATCAGACATGCAGAGCATTTGTAAATAAAAATCTTTTACAAAAGAGAGAGAAACCTAAAACCAGCAACAAGGTTTACCAGTTTGTCTAGTTAATGTGCAGGCTTTCCCACTGCTTACTCCCACCCAACAAGAGGGAGAGACCATGCCTCCGAGTCCTGGCCCTGTGGCTTC
Organism: Myrmecophaga tridactyla; assembly: GCA_004026745.1. Classification (NCBI taxonomy): domain Eukaryota; kingdom Metazoa; phylum Chordata; class Mammalia; order Pilosa; family Myrmecophagidae; genus Myrmecophaga; species Myrmecophaga tridactyla. The sequence continues at coordinate 16,712 of PVIY010044047.1, forward strand.
TGAGCAGTGTGATTTTGGAGTTGCTTCTTACCAGTTCTGAGCCTCAGTCTTCCCATTTAAAATGAGGATGAGGATATCTGCCTTGCAGGCCGTGAGGCTTAACATGTGAGGTGAGAGGGAGCGTGCCTGCTTTGCTTACCACTATATCCCCAATTCCTGGCTGGTGGGCCTGGTTCATAGCAGATGATCAGTAAATGCCCCAGCATGAAGAGGGTGATGAAGAAACATGAGTGGCATCCAGCACAAGCACTAGCACCAATTACGTGCTTGACAAAAACACTGGCTGACCACGAGTGTCCAGGACACAGACAGGTGAAGGAGAGACCTAGCATGCTGGATGCTACGGAGAGCAGGACCCAAAACAGAATCGCTTCTGGCTTTGTGGAATTTATGATCCAGGAGAATGCGAGCAACAAAGAACATTGTTAGGAATCATTAAATACTTGCAGATGTGAGAGGTACTACAAAGTGGAGGTTCAGATTTACCCACAGGCTCACACTCACACATGCACGCACTCCCACATCCGCACACCGGCCACGGACAAGTAAGGCCACCTTCCTGGAAGCAGGCTGGCCTGCGGGTCTGTGGCTGGACCAAAGACCTATGCTCTGGGGATGTCGTAGGGAGATTCTCATTGCTTTTTAAGCATAAAACAGTGAACTTTAATAAAAGAAAACATCTCCACTGGGCTTTTAAACACTCACTAGGAGTTAAAAGCAATTAGGCTAATAAAATAGTCTGTTTTCTTCTAATTCAATAAGTGCTTTCTTTTATTCACTTCATTGTCTTTTACGATTTGGATTAAGGTTTGTCTGCATTCTGGAAAGGTCACATTTGCCCAAAGACTGATGGGCAGATACCATAAGGTAATCCCTTATACCGGGGAGCACCAGCAAGGAAATGGACTTTATAAGATGGCATTCAAATTGGGCCCTGCTCTGTCCTGGCTGGGTCACTCTGGGCGCATCATCGCACCCGTCCCAGCTCGGTTTCCTCATTTGTAAAATGGGGATAATAGCTCGTAAAGTCATAATGACACTACGAGAGCTAAGGTCATGTACATGAAGCACCTGGCAGAGGGCGTAGTACGGGCAGAGGCTGAGTCGTGGCCATGCCCTCTCCTCTTCCCTTTCCTTCAGGGGTGTCTCTCCCGATCACTCTCACTCTTTAGAATGCAGGTCGGGCAACAGTGCCATGGAGGCCGCGCCACCCCAGGCTGGGCTCGGAGCCCTCCTCGGGCTCCCTCCTGGGCCTGACCTGGGGATCTGTGAGGGCAGAGGCTGCACCCACTCCCCCGTGGGCCGCCTCCCACCCCACCCGGTGCTAGCCTGTCTGCAGATGTGTCCCCTCCCTCCCTTCTCTGATCCGCTCTGCCTTGCAGGGAACTCCATTTCCCAGGTTCCCTGGCAGGGGGGCCTCTGGCCAGGCGCTACCAATGGGGGCACTGAGGTGAGATTGGAAAGCGGGAAGAAAGGAGAAGGCAGGCTGTTTGCCTCTCCCTCCCTTTTTTTGTTTTAGGAGTGATTTTTGGCAATGGCTGTTTCTCCTGTGAAACCCTCCCCGACTCCCCACCTGGGAGCAGCCCTGCCTGGCAGCCCTGCCCTCTGGGTGCTGAAAACCCCACTTCCTCCCCATTCACCTCTACCCTGGTGGGACCACCAGCTTCCTGCAGGTGCTGAGCTGTGAGCTGCTCCACTTATCTGTAAAATGGGCACCTACATCACAGTGCTGTGAGAAGGAAAAGAATTCCTAGGAGGACAGAGATGGCACGTAACAAAGGGGGGTTCACTTGCTCTGCATTGGCTTGCCTGGTTTGTCACCAAAGCTGACTTCTCAGCTTTTCTATCTTCCATGGAACCAATTCCCTGCATTAAATTCCCTCCATGTGAAATGCCTGGTGTGGTTTCCGTTTCTCTGATAGACTCAGACCGGTACATTTATTTATCTCCAGCCTCTCTTGATTTAGGGTAGGATCTCAGCAATGTCTTGTCCGTTGAGTGCATTTTCCATTCTAATATTCCAAAATGCTAGGATTCTGCCCACCTTCTCCAGGGCTTTCCCTTGGTTCCCCTTCACTTTCCAAAACCACAGCGATCCAGAAGCACCAGGAGAAACTAAGGTGAAGGCAAACCCCAGAAAACACATGACACATCTTTAAAGTTCTTGAAATTCTGTCTAATTCATTTGTTTCATTTTCTCAGCCCCAGCTTTGAACTGTATCCATCCACATAGCAATTGTCATCAGTGAGCCAAAATTAAAGATCCCCAACCTCTGCCCTTCTCATCAATCACAAATCATGAGTGAAAAGAGTAGGTTCAAGAGGAAAAATCAGCTCCAGGAGGCCAGCTCTGTCCATCAGTTCTGTTAGGCTGTCCACAGAGGCACGGCCTGAATCCCCCAGCCAGGAGAGGACAAATGAGTTACTCCCCATGACGCCCTGTCTGCAGCAGACTTGGTCTCAGAGGAGACCTAAAGTGAATGCTGATTTAAGAAAAATTAAGTCTGATTTCAACAGCTGGGAAGAAATGGGATCAGAGGACTTCTGAACATGCTGGGGCAGCTTTGGACATCCAGGGGAAGAGGAAGGACCACCCTGTCCCTTTCAGGGACCACTTGCCGCATGGAAGGGCTCAGGTTGCAGGGACAGACCTGCCTGGGTTCAAATTCTGCCTCTGCTACTTACCAGCTTCCAGGCCTTGGTTGAGCGATTGAACTGTTCCAAGCCTCAGTCTTCACATCTGTAAAATGGGCACCTACATCACCGTGCTGTGAGAAGGGAAAGAATTCCTAGGAGGACAGAGGAAGCAGTTAACAAAGGGGGTTCCCTCGCTCTGCATTGGCTTGCCTGGTTTGTATTTAAATAAATCTTCCTGTGCTTTGAAAATCAAAAAACAAGCATGTGAGAATGATAGAGGGAGGAGGGCTGGGGACATAAATGAAATCAGAATGATTTGATCAGTGACTGGAAAAATATTTGCAAGCCCCCTTCAGGGAATGGTGAGAACGGGGAGAAATTCAACTTCCCCAAGTTGAATTCTTGATATTTTCACAAGCAGTGTGGACAACCAAAGCTATAAGCTGAGCCCCCAGTCTTGGGGCTTATTCATATGAAACTTAACCCCACAAAGGATAGGTCAAGTCTACTTAAAATTTAGGCCTAAGAGTCACCCCCAGGAGGGCCTCTTTTGTTACTCAGATGTGGCCTCTCTCTCCAGCCAACATGATGAGCAGTCTCACCACCCTTC
>PVIY010044048.1:0-19955 GCA_004026745.1 Myrmecophaga tridactyla
CTCTCCATGACTGTCCCTCACCCCAAGGTCCCCGAATAACACTTTCTGGGTGGGCTTCACCCTCGTGGGGTGGGGTGGGGTGCTGCTGTCTCATTCCAGCTGTCCCTGGCTCAGCAGCAGGGGCTGCTTGGCTGCCTTCCCATTCAGGGCCCAGCCAGGGTCCCGGACCTCACATCCCAGTCCAAACTCCTTTCTCAAATCCCCCCACTTTCTGCCCCTTTTCTGGGCCAGATCCAAAGCTCCAGGAAGGGAAAGCATGTGTGCGCTGGCATCAGGGTGCCTGGTGTAGGCCAGCGGCACCGCTCTGCCACCTGCCGCAACCCATCTGCTGCAGTATGGTGCCACCTGCGAGGGGCCCCTGCGAGGACGCGGTGGGATGGTGGCTAAGCCCCTCCTGGCACTCACTGCTTGATAAATGGCGGTTGCAGGGAGGCAGGAGGGCACATCTGGGGCATCTGAGAGCAGAGAAGGTGGCCCCTCCCAGCAGGGGCTCGGGGCAGATGCCCCAGGGTGGGGCAGCTGTTGGGGGATGCGGGTAGACACACCCGTGGCCTGGCTCAGGAGGTCGGCTCCCCTGAGTGTGTGAGAGGCACGGGGAGCATGCTGGATTGGGGGGGCGCCTCTCCCTGGAGGGCTGTGGGCGTGTCATGGAAAAGAAAGGAAGGAGATTTGGGGTGGGCCGGAGCCTGTGGGGGGGGAGGTTCAGGCTCTGACCCTGGGGGTGAGGCGGCTGAGATCTCCGCAGCTGGCCCTGTGGGAGGGCATTGTCTGGGGGCCTGGCCCTCAGCTTATAAACTGGGCTTGTGAAATCAGAAGTTACTCCAAAACATCCACTCTTACTTGGCCTTGCAGCTGTTTTTCCTTTTGATAGAAAAAGCGAAAAACACAAAACAACAGATAGGGATTTGGACGCTTCCCATGGCCTCCTTCTCCCACTCCCCTGCGGCATTCTCACAGAGCTACCATCTGATACAGGAACAACATAAACAGCCTCTTGGAAAATTCCAGCTGGGAAGCACTGAAATTGAATTCGCCATGCACAGGGCCGAGCATGGTGCTTCTGCAATTCCAGACGGTCCCCTCAAGGACAGGAGCCCAGCTGGAACCTCCTGCTCAGAGGCTTTGCATAGGCTGTTCCTTCAGCCTCCAACACTTTTCCCCTCATCATCCTCCCAGCATCACCTCCTCTGAAAGTCATTCCCAGACCAACCCAGCCCTGAGCCTCCTGCCTGCCCCCTGTCATCTCTGCACCCTAAGTGTCCTGCTTCTGTGTCATGGATGTGCTCGCTCGTGGACGAGGGCCCAGCCAGGGCTCCTTGGCTCCCCTCTGGGCCTCTAGGGCCTGGCACGTATGCAGCAAGGGGACAGAGCCCATACTGCATTGGGCACCTGTTGGTTTCTGAGGTGCAAGTTTGATTCAGAGGGACCCCCATGCACTGAAGAGCCCCTTAAAGCTGCTTCCCGATTGGCTCCCCATACTACACAGTCTCTGGATGTGCACAGCCACCACTGACCCCAAACCACTCCTCCTCCACGGAAGGAGTCCTTCCAGAACTCATAATGTTGGCATCCTTTCCTCCATCATGTACCTCTAAGCTGCCCACTGCCCCCTCAGCCCTACAATAACCCCCAGTACCTGCCCCTGGACTCCAGTCTCCGAGACTTTGCCCAGCTTTTCCCCCTGAATGGGCTCTGATCTTTACCCTTCCTTCCCCAGGTGGTCTCATCTTGGAGGTCTCCTCCAGGAAGCCTTCCCTGATCCCTCCTCTGTCTACTTGACGTTCCCACCCCTTGTTCAGTTCCCACCTGGGGGAACTCAGTGGAGCATGCCTCTTTCTCTAACATTTCATTTAAAAAGCATCAAGAGTGCTAGCTCCATGCCATGCTCCTTGGAAAGCCCTTAGAGGGGCACTCATTCCCTCCTTGCACACTGCTCCTCCCGATTTCATCCCATTTACAGATGAGGATGCCCGAAGCACCCAGATGTCCCATAACTTGCCCAATCCACATGGCTAGTTGGGGTGGAGTCGGGACTCAAACCCGGCAGCCTCAAAATACACATGTCCTTCCGTCCTGCCTGTCCACCAGCCCATCTGTCCCAAGCGGCATGAGCCTCCCCGGGCAGGTGTCTGAGTCCCGGCCTAGGCGCTACCTAGGCGCCAAGCAGAGGCACCCCGATAGCAGTGTGTGAGGCACAGAACCTTTGCCGAGGCACAGCATCACTCAGGCAGGATACAGAGGGAAACCGAGGCACGGACAGCTGCGTGTCCCTGCCGTGTTAACAGAGGCTGCGTCAGGACCTGACTCAGCCACGGCCGGAGTCCTGGATGCTGGTGCCAGCGAGTCCCGCCCTAGCCAGCCCCAACCTGGGTTCGAGGCCCATGCCGGCCACCCAGCAGCCTGGCGGGTGGACAAGTCGCTGCGCTTCACTGAGTCCTGCTTTTCTCACCCAGGGGTGAAACCTCCACCCCAAGTGATGGGGCAGGAGTGAAGCTCTGCGGGGCAGAGTGGTTCGATCTTTCACCTCCCCTGCATATCTGCTCAGAGGCAGGCCCGAGTTGGTGGCCCTGGGGTGCGGCCAGCGAGTCTGCATTTCCAATGCGCTCTTGGGGGGCCCGGAGGCTGCCCGCCAAGGCCATGGCCTGCAGTGCCTGGCTCGGGGGTGGCTCAGGGAGGTGCCCACACGCGCCAATCCCTCCGCGGCCGCCTCGTCCCGCGTGGCACCTTCCCCACATCTGCGGGGTTAGCGCACACCTGGGTTTAGCAGGCTCTGGCCCTCTGTGTGCTGGCCATGGGGCCCAGAGAGAAGGGACAAAGTGCTCACAGCTGCTGTGGGCCTGGAGAAGAGTCAGTAATTGGGGGGGATCAGGCCAAAGCCTGGGGCACAGATGGACCTGGGGCGTGGTTGCCCACCCCGTGCCAGAGGCTCGCTGCTTCCCAGGCTGGCGGCAGAGGCACCCAGACCTTGTCTTTTTCTCAGAATACAAATGAGCCTCGGTCTCACTCCTGGGTCTTTCAAACAGGAGAAAATGCGGCTTGGTTTTCCTCGTGGTGGCGCAGGCAGGTTACATTGTCCCCGGGTGGCCGAGGGCCAGCCAGGGTGGTCACTCAGCGTCAAGGGTCACCTGGACCAAAGACAGCCCAGAGCCCACCTCGAGGGACGGCAGGGCCTCACAGAAGGAGCAGGAGCGAGACGCCGGGCGATGTGCCTGGGCATGGTGGCGGCGCGTGCCAGGAGCTGGGTGTCCATCCCCGCCGGGCCACCTGGCTCTTGGCACCAACCATATCCTTGAGTGACTCGGGAGGGCACGGAGGGGTGCAAGTTCAGCCAAGAACAAATTTTTAATGACACATCTTCACACATACAGTCCATCCATGGTGTACACTCAGTGGCTCCCAATATCATCACAGAGTCGTGTACTCATCACCATGGTCATTTTAGAGCATTTGCATCACTCCTGAAAAAGAAATAAAAAGAAAAAGCTCATACATCCCATACCCAACCCCTCCCTCTCATTGACCACTAGTATTTTCTCTACCCAATATTTTACCCCTTTTCCCCTCATTATTTATTTATTTTTTATCCATACTTTTTTACTCATCTGTCCATACCCTGGATAAAAGGAGCATCAGACACAAGGTTTTCACAATCACCCAGACACACCGTAAAAGCTGTATACAATTGTCTTCAAGAATCAAGGCTCCTGGAACATAGCCCAAAAGTTTCAGGCACTTCCCTCCAGCCTCTCAATACACCTTAAACTAAAAGGGGGATATCTGTATAAGGCATAAGAATAACCTCCAGGATAACCTCGTGACTCTGTTTGAAATATCTCTGTCACTGACACTTTATTTGTCTCATTTCTCTCTCACCCCTTTTTGGTCAGAAGACTTTCTCAATCCCTTGATGCTGGGTCCCGGCTTATCCTGGGATTTCGGTCCCACGTTTCCATGGAGGTTTACACCCTTGGGAGTCATGGCCCACGTGGGGAGAGGCAGTGAGCTCACCTGCCGAGTTGGCTTAGAGAGAGAAAAGCGCACCCTTCCTGCTTCTGGAGAGGGAGAGTGGCGGGTGGGCAGCGCCTGGCGGAGCCCCCCAAAGCAGCAGGGGATGGGACCCCGACTCTGGAGAGTGAGAGTAGCAGGTGGGGAGCGCCTGGCGGAGCCCCCCAGAGCAGCAGGGGACGGGACCCCAACTCTGGAGAGGGAGAGTCCGTGGGTGGGCAGCGCCTGGCGGAGCCCCCCAGAGCAGCAGGGGACAGGACCCCGACTCAGCAGGCCTGGAGCTGCATCCAGGGTCCCGGGGCTTCCCCTGAGCCTAGCCCCAGAGCCTGGTGGGAAGACGCGGCTGCCAGGGGCGCAGGGGCACGGCGCTCGCAGCTCTTTCCTCAGCAGGCCCTGGACTCGGCCAGGCACGGCTCTGGTCACCAGCACCCAAGAGACCCTCCTGGCCACCTGGGTGGAGGAGGGGCTGTTGGCACCATGGCCCGTGTGGAGGAGCTGAGACTGGCCCTTCGGATGACCGGACCTTGCCTCCAGGAGTGGCAGATGCAGGACAGTGGAATTGAAGCATGGGTCACTGTGCAGCATGGATGCCAGAGATAGAAATTGCCGATCAGTTTCATAATATTGGTAAAGTACAATTATAGTCCTGCCGGCACCTGCCTTGTGACTCTGCTGTCAGTCATTTTTGCTGGGACCCTCTCCTCGCAATCCCATGGGGTACAGAATAGTCTCCCCACTTTACAAATGGGGGAGTCAGGACCTGATGACTTGCAAGAGAAAATGCTCAGAAAATTCCTAGACCCTCATGATGACTGGAGTCCCCCATTTTGCAACTGAAGAAAGGGGTTCTGGGAGGGGAGGACACCCCTGCCAGCCCAAGGACCAGCTGTTTTCTGCTGGGGGTTATGGGTGGATCTAGGATCAGAGTGGCCCTCTGAGCCTGGGCTGCAGTCTTCCCTTTAATTCTCTGCCACGCTGAGAGAATGCAGAGACGCTCCCTCCAAGCCACCTGAGCAAGCAGACCCCGGCTCAGGCAGGCTGCTGGGGCAGGCTGGGGTGTGAACACGCCCTGGGGTCCCTCATGCTTTGGGTGTCCTCGGAGGGGAAGCAGGCTCTGCCCCCTCCTCGCCACCTACTTAGAGTTCGAAGTGGAATTGTGAAAGCACAGGCTGCCTTTACAGCCAGGCCTCGGTTTCCTCACCTGTAAAGTGGGCAGGAGAGTGCTACAGGCAAGGGTGCGAGTTAACTAGATGAGCCGTGATTTGGGGGCACACATGGGGGCCCCTCCTGTGCCCCGCTATTCACACTGCCCATGCCCGTGCCAAGGGCAGACCCCTGGGGCTGTGCAGGGAGCAGGTTTGCCTAGCCAAGCTAGAGCCTTCCGCAACCGAAGCCCCCTTGGCCCCAGCCCCAGAACTGTGCATTCTGGGATTTGGGGGATGCCGGCCAAGGACAGCTGCAGCCGCCAGCTCCTCTGGTTCTCGTTAGCGCTTGCTGTCCCCCGCCCCTGCTCCCTCACGGCAGTGTCTCACTCCTCGAGCTCCTCTTGGGTCTCTTGGGTCCAACCCATCCAGGCAGCTCTCCAGGGTCAAGCCAGGGAATGGGCCCTTTCATGCCTGGAGCCTGGCCCCCGGGCTGGCTCCCTGCTGCTTTGGGAACCTCTTATGTAGGTGGTTCAGGGTGGCTGGGGAGGCAGCGGTGAGAAGAGGGCCTGGGGGGTGGGGGAAGGAATAGAAAGCTCTGAGTCCTGGGATAAGGGGATCAGGCTGTATCCCAGGGTTCTGGGAGCCGCAGTGGGGAGGGATCTGTGGGCTGTGGGGCAGAGGGAGCAGGTGGGGACAGGAATGATTTCTGGTTTCTGACTTGGGTGACAGGGCTGGTGCAGGACGGAGAGCAGACAGACTGATGGTGGAGGCGTTTAGGAGGTCATCTCGTGAGTCCCTGCATCATTTGCCAGATGTGTTTTATTCTGCAGTGGTTGGGGTGCACTGAAAGAGGGTACAGCATCTGACTCTTTGAGGACTGACTGGGCAGGGCTGAGGTCCCCAAGGAGGTCCCATGGGCACAGTGTCGAGGGGACACAATTCTTTTAAGGGCCCCTGACAATGCTTGCATTGTAATTCCTTTTAATGCCAGAAGAGGAGAAGAATGTGGGAAGATGGCGGAGTCAAACACTCCAGGAATCAGTCTCTCCACCCAAACAACTCTGGGGACTGTCTGATCCAAGTCCTTTGAAACTCTGAGCGCAGTGGAACCCTCTGCAGCATCCAGGGAGAAGCTGGAGGAAGAAGCTGAAATACTGCAGAAAATACTGGCAAGCGTCTCCCTCCCTGCAGCAGCTCTCATCTCCCTTCCCCAGGATGGTGGCAGGCAGCAGTGGAGACTGGAATTTGGGCTCTTGGGGCAGCTGGCAGGGGCCAGGGTGGGACATAAAGACATAGTCCTCTGAAATCTGGGGTGGGATGTGGTGGTCTGATCACAGACCACTGTTTGGATGAGCTGCTCCAGATGCTGGGGTCAGCTGTGAGGGCAGCCGCTGTTCCAACCCTCCCCAGGCAGAGGAGGCAGAGGAAGCTTAAAGAGGCAGTGCCTATTTTTCTTTCACCTCACAACAACTTCCATTTACTATTTGAGAGCAAAAATAGTTTGGAAAACTCACAAATTGATGGCTCCAGCCATCAACAACAACAACAACAGCAACAAAAACTAACAACCCCAGAGGGTGTGAGAACTAGATTTCCAGAGTTAAAACAACCTAATATTCAGAATGTCCAGTTCTAGACAAAGAAATTACAAAGTAATAGGACAGTATGATCCATTCACAGGAAAAGAAGAGCTTGCCAGAAACCATCCCTGAGGAAGCTCATATTAGTCAAAGTTTATTTAAACTGTCTTAAATATGTTCAATAAGCTAAAGGAATCCATATACAAAGTACTGAAGGGAAATAGGAAAACAAAATAAAGATAGGAATTACAAAAAGTAACCAGATAGAAATTTTGGAGCTGAAAAGTACAGCAACTGAAATGAAAACCTCATTAGATGGATTCAACAGCAGAAGGAAGGGTCAGCACACTGAAGACAATTGAAATTATCCAGTGTGAGGAGCAGAAAGGAAAAATAATAAAGAAAAATCAATAGATCTTAAAGGACACTATCAAGCAATCAACGTGTGCATTGCTGGAGTCCCAGAAGGAGAAGAGAGAGAGAAAGAGACACAAAAAGTATTTGAAGAAATGGCTGAAAATTCTCCAAACATGATGAAAGACCTGAACATACACATGCAGGAAGCCTAGTGAACTCCAAGTGGGAGAGGCTCCAAGAAGTCTACAACAAGACATATTATAGCAAAATGGTCAAAATCCGAAGACAGAGAGAGGATTTTGAAAATATCAAGAGAGAAGTGACTTGTCCCATATGAAGGATCCCCAATAAGATAATAGTGGATTTCTTATCAGAAACCATGGAGGCCCAAAGACAGTGGGAAGGCACATTCAAAGTCCTTAAAGAGAAGGACTGAGATTTTATCTGGAAAAGTCATCTGTCAAAAATTAAGAAGGAATTAGGGCATTTATAGATAAACAAAAGCTGGAAGAGTTTCTACCAGAAGACCTACTCTATAGGAAATAATGGAAGGAGCCCTTCAGGCTGAAGCAAAAGGACACTAGACTCAAGGCCATGAACAGAAATGAGCATTGGTAAAGATAACTGCATATGAAATCCTGCATTATTGTGCTTCTGGTTTGTAAATGCTTCCCCTATATGACTTAACAAGCAAATGTGTAAAATAACATTATAAATCCCTGTTATTGGGCACACAGTTTAGACAGATGTCATCTGTGGCAATAGCAGTATAAAAGAGGAGGGACGGAGATATGTAGGAGTAGAGTCTGTATGCTAGTAAAACTAGGTTAGTTCTAGTTGAAACAACCCTCGTTGGCTATTCGTTTAAGATTTTCACTGTTATTTCAAAGGTAACCTGTAAGAAATTAACCAAAAACATAGGGAAAACTAAAGAAGGGAGATATAAAAATGGCACACTACAAAAAAGCAACTCAATACAAAAAAGGCAGTAATGGAGTAATTGAGTACCAAAAAGCATACAAGCCATACAGGAAACAAATTGCTACATGGCAGAAGTAAATCCGTCCTTCTTAGTTATTATTTTAAATGTTAGTGGATTAAAATGTCCCCTAGTAAAAGGCAGAGATTGGCTGACTGGATTAAAAAAGCATGATCTACCTTATGGCTGTCTAGAAGAAACTCCCTTTAAGTGCAAAGACACAAAGAAGATTTAATAACAATCCCTCTCAAATGCTTCCAAAAAATAGAAGAGGAGGGATTATTTCCTGAATCATTCTATAAGGCCAGTATTTACCCTGATACCAAAACCAGATAAAGACAGCACAAGGAAAGAAAATTACAAGCCAATATCCATTATGAATATATGTGCAACAATCCTCAACAAAATACTGGCAAACAAAATCCAACGGTATATTAAAAGAATTACACATCATGACTGAGTAGAATTCAATATAAGGATGGTTCAACATAAGAAAATCAGTCAATGTAATAGGCCATATTAATATAATAAAAGAAAACCCCACATAATAATTTTAATTGATGCAGAAACAACGTCAATTCATGATTAAGGCATTACTCAGAAAACTAGGAATAGAAGGGAACTTTCTCAACGTGATAAAGGACATTTATGAAAACCCACAGCAAATGTCATACTCAATGGTGAAAGGCCGAAAGCTTTCCCCCTAAGATTATGACCACTATTATTCAATACTGTACTGGAAGTTCTAGCCAGAGCAGTCAGGCAAGACAAAGAAATAAAAGCCATCCAAATTGGAAAGGAAGAAGTCAAATTATCCCTATTCACAGATGACATTATCCTTTATATAGAAAATCCCCAAGAATCCCAAGAAAGCTACTAGAACTAATAAACGAAATTTAGCAAAATTGCAGAATACAAGATAAACACATGGAAGTCAGTTGGGGCCTATTTATCAGTAATGAATAATTTGAAAAGGAAATAAAGAAAACAGTTTCATTTGCAATAACATCTAAAAGAATAACATGCCTAGGAATAAATTTTACTGAGGAGGTGAAAGTCTTATACACTGAGAATTACAAGAAATTTAAAAAGGTCTAGATAGGTGGAAAGGCAGCCCTTTCACGGATTAGGAGATGATGTTGTTAGAATGTCCATACGGCCTAAAGTGATCTACAAAATCAGCACAATCTCTATTAAAACTCCAACAGCCTATTTTGTACAAATGGAAAAGCTGACCCTGAAATTCATATGGAATTTTGAGGGGTCCCAAATAGCCAAAACTATCTTGAAAAAGAACAGTTTTGAAGGGCTCACAATTCCTGATCTCAAAAATTACTGTGAAGCTATAGTAATTCAAACAGTGTGGGACTGGCATAAGGATAGACGTACAGACAAATGTGATAGAACTGAGAGCGTAGAGATTAATCCACACATCTCTAGCCAGCTGATTTCTGAGAAGGGGACAAGTTCGTACAATGGGGAAAGAATAGTCTCTTCAACAAATGGTGTTGAGGTGGCTGGAAATCCACCATATACAAACATTAATTCAAAATGGATCAACAACCTAAATATAAGAGCTAACATTACAAAATTCTTACAAGAAAACAGAGAAACATCTTCAGGACCACATAGTAGGTGTTTTGGTTTGCTAAAGCCTCCAGATTGCAATATACCAGAAATGGGTTGGTTTTTACAATGGGGATTTATTAACTTACAATTTACAGTTCTTAGGCTGTGAAAATGTCCTTCTAAGGCATCAACAAGATGATACCTGGACTCTGAAGACAGGCTGCCAGCATCCAGGACACCTCTCTCACATGGGAAGGCGCACGGATGGCGTCTGCTGATCCTCCCCTCATGGGTTTCGTTGCTTTCTGCTCCTGGTTCCAGTGGCTTCCTCTCTGAGCTTCTGTGGGTCCTCTCAGGTTCTCTGGGATTTTCTCTATGAGCTTCTCCTAATTTCATCTCTCAGCTTCTCTGGGATTTTTCTGAGCTCTCTGGGCTTTTTCTGTGTGTCCTTTATCCTCTTATAAAGGACTCTAGCAGGATTAAATCCCACTTTGAAGGAGGTGTGTCGAATCTCAATTGAAATAATCTAATCAGAAGGTCTCACCCACAAGAGGTCTACAACCACAGGAATGGATTAAAAGAACATGGCCTTTTCTGGGGTACATACAGCTCCAAATTGTTACTGAGAGTAATGTATTTTTATACCAAAAGCACAAGCCAAAAATGAAAAGAAAGACATAAATGGACTTCATCAAAATTAAACACTTTTGTGCATGAAAAAATATTATCAAGAAAGTGAAAAGACAACCTAAAGAATGGGGAAAATATTTGGAAATCATATATCTGAGAAGGGTTTAATATCCAGAATATATAAAAGGTGCCTACAACTCACTAACAAAAAGACAAACATCCCAATTGAAAAAGAGGCCAAGAATTTGAACAGACATTTCTCCAAAGAAGATATTCAAGAAAGTACATGAAAAGATGGTCAATAGCCATTAGAGAAATACAGATTAAAACTGCAACGACTATCAGTGCACAACTAGTGATGACACAGCGAGCTACTGATCGCACACTTTGGAAGGGTTGTATGATATGTGAATATATCTCAATAAAATTGCAAAAAAAAAAAGGTCCACAATTTATTAAATGAAAGAAACAAGTTTGAAGAAAACGACACACCATTTCATACCTACTAGGATGTCTTTTTTTTTTTTAATGAAAATAACCAGTGTTGGCGAGGACGTGGAGAAATGGAAACTTCCATACACTGTTGATGGGAATGTAAAATGGTGCAGCCGTGGTGGAGGACAGTTTGGTGGTTCCCTGGAAAGTTAAACATAGAATTACCATGTGACCCAGCAATTCCAATCCAAGGTATGCACCCAAAGAATTGAAAGCAGGGACTCAGGCAAGTACCAGCACATCCGTGTGTACGGCAGCGTCATTCACGGTAGCCGGAATGTGGAAGCAACCCAAGTGTCTATTAAAGCAGAATGGATAAACCAACCATGGTCTACCGTGCAGTGGAGTACTGTTCAGTGGTAAAGAGACGTGAAGTGCTGCTCACGCTGTAAAATGGATGAACCTCGGGGACACATAGAGTGAAATAAGCCCGACACTAAAAGACCAGATGCGTGATTTCTCATACATGAAATACCGAGAATAAGCAAATTCCCAAGGGCAGAAAACAGAATAGTGGTTACCAGGGGTGGAGGGTAGGAGGAAAGGGGGAGCTATTTCTAAACGAGCATGAGTTTTAGTTTAGGGTGATGGAAATGGTCGGGATGCAGACCAGCAGTGAATGTCACACAGTATTTGCCAGCGCACCTAGCGTCAAAGACGGGTGCACATAAAATGCTTAGACTGATTCTTATGTATATGGTACACAATTAAAATTAAATTTTAAAATTCAGAAGAAAAAAAATGAATGGAATAACAATGCACAATCCTACGGAATGCAGACTGGGTCCTATCACGTCTGTGCCCTCGCAGTGCTGAAATGTAGTTTTCATTTTTTTAAGGGAGGAAGGGTCCCCGGAAGCACAGGTGCCCAGGGCCTGTGCAGTTCCCCGCGGCCCTGGGGTCCACGGGCCTGGCCGGCAGGGTGCACGCGCCAAGTGGGGTGCCCGCAGGAAGTGGGGTGTACATGGGAAATGGGACACATGTGGGAAGTCAGGCGCGCCTGGCTCCTGATTTGTGACATTTCCGTTCCGGCCCGCGCTGCCCCCTGCTCCCGGCACCGTGGTCTGCAGGGCGCGGCCCGTGAGGGAAGAGGCCCCTCAGCAGCCGCTGTCCCTTGGGTGCCCTGGATTACTAGATTCAGAAACACACGCCTGCCAGGGCTGGCCGGGGCAGCACCTGGGCTCCGGGTTTGCCAGGCTCAGGTGTCTCTGACTCTCGGATGGGCCCCTGCACGGCCAGCACCTGGGCCTGGGTGCCCCGGGGGGCAGCGGGCGGGTCTGCCTGCACCTCCCAGGCCCCCACCAGCCTGCGGGTCAGGGCGCTCGCTCAGCCGCTCTGCTCCCTCCTTACTTGTCTCCCGACCAGATGTGAGGCCTTGGGACAATCTTCCCAGGACGCCCCCTCGGTGGCCAAGCCCTCGGCTGGGAAGCGGCTTTGCCGGGCCCGACATCCTGCTGGGAAGGACCCTGTGTGTGTGCCCTTGCCTGGACCCTGGAGGCCCAGACACCACGGGTGGGACCCCCAGCCACGCTGCCC
This sequence comes from Myrmecophaga tridactyla, assembly GCA_004026745.1. Lineage (NCBI taxonomy): Eukaryota > Metazoa > Chordata > Mammalia > Pilosa > Myrmecophagidae > Myrmecophaga > Myrmecophaga tridactyla. The sequence goes on from PVIY010044048.1 coordinate 12,297, forward strand.
TCCTGAGCCTGTGACAGCATGGCACGGGTATGTGTGCGTGAGTGTGAGTCCACTGGGAGTGTGTGTGAGTGTGAGTATGTGTGGTTCATTGGGAGTGTGAGTGTATGAGTCCATTGGGAGTGTGTATGTGTGAGTCCACTGGGAGTGTGTGTGTGTGTGTGTGAGTCCATTGGGAGTGTGAGTGTGAGTCCACTGGGAGTGTGAGTGTGAATCCACTGGGAGTGTGTGTGAGTGTGTGTGTGTGAGTCCACAGATGCTGCACCCCGCCCCAGCCTGTCTCCTCCAACCCCAGGCCTGCACCCCTTGCCCCTCCCCCATTCCTGGTCGCCCCTGTTCCGACATAACCCCAGCTCCGGCTCCTTCTTTACAACATGGGGAATCCTGGTACCACGGGGAGAGGCAGGGGTTGTGGTGAGGATAGGAAGGTAGTGCTGGGGGCCAGGTGGGGCTCCAGGCCTGTGGCCTCGTCCCAGCAGCTCCCCACTCCTCCTGCTGGGGTCCACCTGCCCTGCCCTGCCCCTCGCAGCTGTGCCTCCCTCGGTCCCACCCCAACTGGGTCCTCCTGGGAACCCAGCGAGGCAGTGCAGCCACGCCTGACCAGCACTCAGTACCTGCCACTGGGCAGCCCCAGGGTCCCTGCTGTCCTGGGCCCCACTGCGGGTGACTCTGGGCTGCAGCTCTGCCCGGGGCATTTCACTGCGGACGTGAGGCCCTGGGGGCGCCCTTGTCCCTGTGACCTCATCTTTCCATGCAGACCCTCCAGCTGGCAGGACCCCAGGGTGGCCGCAGGGACAGCCAGGTGTGCTTGGAGAACACACCCCTGAGCAGGGGGCTGGCTCGCGGTCTCTCTGCCCACAGCACACCTGAAGTCTGGGGTCAACAGTTGGGGAGGGGTGGGCAGCCCCAAAAGGCCCCCCACCTGGGCTCCTGCCTGGGGGTCAGCTCTCTTTCCAGAACTTTCTCCCCAGAGGGCTGTGCTGTCCCAGCCCCAGTGCCCCCTGTGCCTTCTGGTGCCCCCGTGCCCCTGTCCCCTCCCGTGCCCCCCTGTGCCTTCCTGTGCCCTCCCGCACCCCCCTGTGCCTTCCTGTGCCCTCCTGTACCCCCCTGGGTCCCCTGTGCCTTCTGTGCCCCATCTGCCCTCTGGTGCCCACGCAGACACTACCTCACCTGGCCTGGCTTGCCGGCCAGCACTGGTTTAGTTTCCTCGGGCTAGTGAAACAAATAACCGCAGACCCAGTGGCTTTAAACAGCACGTCATTCTCTCCCGTTCTGGAGGCCAGCAGGCCGAAATCGCGGCGTCGGCAGTCCTGGCCGCCCCTGACCGCCCTGGGGCGGGCTCCTTCCCAGCCCCGTCCAGCTCCTGGTGGCCGCCACCGTCTGTGCCATCTGGCCGTGCTGCCCAGTCTCCTCGCCACCCTTCCCTCTGCCTTCTCTCCTCTGGACACTTGTCACTGGGTCACAGGCCTGCCCCCAGGCAGGACAGTCCCATCTCAAGGTCTTACCTTCACTCTACCTGCAAAGACCACCTTTCCGGGAAGGTGGCGCCCGGGGGACCGGTGCTGGAATCTCCTGGGCCCCGTTGTTCAGCCCTCCGGTCAGCCTTGGGTGAGGAGGTGGCTCAGGCCGTGGCTAGCAGCTAGTCAGCGACAGGGGCGGAGGGCCCCAAGTCTGTCCCGGGCTGTGGGGTCTGGGGCCAGTGGGGAGAGCAGCCGTCTCTACCCACACGGCCCACTAATCCTGTAAAGTGGCATGGGGCGTGGAGACGGCCAGGGCTGAGCAGAGTACGTGGGCCCTCCCGAGTGGCCGCTCCGTGCAGCCTGTGACCACGGGTGGTCCCCGAGACCCTTCAGGCTGACGCTGTGAAGGCGGGGACGCTGAGTGTGGGAGGGGAACTGATTGAGTAGCTGGGAGTCAGCACCCCAGGCCATGTCCACCTGGTTTCAGGGCCCCCCACCAGCCACACAGATTTTCTTAAATTCTTAACACACAGCTTTTCTAATCACAGAGAGGGTGGGAACCAGAGGGACCCTCGCACGCCTTTCCTGAAATCCCCCTGATGTGCTTGGGCGAACACAGAGGCAGCCCACAGGCTCAGCTGTCTCCTGTGCCAGGATGTCCAGGGCAAAGGTGAGGCAGGCAAGGCATCCGAGGCAGAGCATTTGAGGAGGCGCCCACGTCCTGGGGCTGACCCGCACCCACACCCCGGCCCGGAGAGCAAACACCTCTTTAAACCGTGCACCAATGCCACACTCGCCTCACCCTCACCCCAGCCCTGCAGAAGCCATCGGCATTTTCAGTTAGGGTGGGGTTGGGGGTCACAACTCAGAAAACTAGGACCTGCCTAGAACCTTAGGGACTGGATGAGACTTCCCAGGACTCCTAGATCCGACATTCTAGAACTAGCCCAATCTCACATTTGAGAATTTTAATCCTTGGTTCTAAGGGTGATTCTCTGCAAAGGGCTGCACTGTTATAATATCCAAAGATTTGTATTTTATTTTATTTTGGGTTTTATGTGGTTAAATGCAATTGCTTTCTTTCCAATTGTAAGAGTACTGCATTCTTACCAAACGTAGCAGAGAAGCGTGTCTAAGCCCAGACCCCGGGAACCCGGCTGCCCGATCCCAACCCCGATCAGATGCTAGCAGGTGCCAACGTTGGGTGAATCACGCCTCACCTCTCTGTGCCTCAGTTTCCTCCCCCATACCATGGGGAGCAGAACCACCTCCTTCCCCGGGGCACGGCGAGAACCGAATGCTTGTGTATGTCAGGTGCTCAGACAGCCCGGGGTGCAGGGCGCTCGTCTAAGCATCTGCCCCCCATGATCCCGAGGACTCGGGAAAGGCAGGCAGTGCGGAGACGATGGTGAAATGTCCCACAGCGGCAACTGCCCTTGTCGCAGCCTTTCCCCCTTGGGATATACGAAGCTGTGGAGATGGTTTTCAGTCTAATGTCCTGCATGTGGACATTTGAGGTTCCAGGATCCTATCATTTTGGGGGTGCCTGGAAATCCAGGCCCTCCTTTCACCTCACCCCGGCTGGCAGGCTGCCAGTTCCTTCTGTTTCAGGGAGACCCTTCTCCCACCGCTTGCGTGCTCACCCCCCAGTCCTGTGCAGGGTGAGCCCCGAGGCGAGCAGCTGGGGTCCCCCACGGTCTTGGAGGGCCAGACACCCCCCCAAATAGTCACGGGTGCAGCCCAATGCCACCTCGGCCGCCTGAGTGTGAGAAAAGTCACCAATAGTGGGGACCTGGCCCCAGGGCGACCCCTACCTGAAGGCCCCAGGCCTGCTGTGGCCGCGCCCCCTCCCCTTGCCCTGGGCCCCAGAACCGCCTGCCCCTGCTGCTGGGCCCCAGCCACTAGGCCTTAGTCGTCCAGCACACCGACTGCCCCCGGGTCGGCCACCATACGAGGGGGGCTCCATCTCTGGGTCTCCAGCCCAAGAGAGACCCTGCGCGTGGAGTTTCTCCCGTTCCCCTCCGTTCGGGATTTGCCGAGTGCTGCCGTCCCACCCGGCAGGGGCCCCTTGTCCTCTGAGAGCCCGGCTGGGAAGGGGCTGACAAGAGTCAGCCCAGCCACACCAGAAAGCCCCTCCCGGTTCCCCAGGAGGTCCAGCCCTGCCTGGGAACAGCCCCTGCTGACCTGCCTTGCCCTCTGGGGGGTGGTCGTGGAGCAGTAGGCTTTGAAGCAGGGCAGTGGCATGTATTCATTCATTCATTCATGACCCCTGAGCATTTGTTCAGTGTCAGTCCCCACTCCAAGGCTGGGCTAGAGAGCTGGAGCGAGGGGTCGGGGGTGGGCCCAGAGCTGGGAGAGGATGGAACAGAAGGTTGGGGTTATGGGTGCACACAGGGGCGGGGGGCGTCAGTGACAGTGGCCTCACAGGCAGAGCCCATCGTGCAGTGGGTGTTGGGAAGACTGGGCAGGTCTCTCAACCTCAGCGCCCCTGGCATTTGGGGAGGTCACTGTCTCGTGGGGGGCTGTGATGTGAACTGGAGGATGCTGGGCAGCTTCCTTGCGTTCTACTCCCCAGGTGCCAGGAGTACCCTGATGTTGCCAAGATGTTGAGAGCCACGGGGCTAGGGCTCCCTGGGCGCGGCTTCCTTCCCCCTCTGCGCGGGTTACACGGTGTGTCCACTTGGCAGGAGTCCATCAGGCTGTTCCCTTAGGACCTGAGCTCCTTTCTCTGGCGTTACCTCCAGTTAAGCGTTTATTAGAAAAGAACAGCAGGGACGTAGGATGACGGATCTGCCATAAGCCCCAGGGTCTCGCCAGCCCGAGCTCAAGGTCAGCAGGGGGACCGAGCCTGGAAAGCCCCGCAGGAGCCCGTCTGCAGCTGCTGTGACTCGGTCCAGCTCGGCCCCAAGCGGCCAGTCAGCCGGGGGGCACCGGCGGGTCAGAGCGCGAGGGCAGGGCTCCCGTCCCGACCCCTCTCTTAGCCCATTCAGGTGATCCTGAGTTTCTTTGTGCTTTTCTGATTTCTCTGCAATGAACATGCGCTCCTTTTAACATTAGAAAAAAGTAATAAACTTTTTAAACTGAAGAACTGCAGAAAGAAAGAGAGCAGGCCAGGAAGGGGCTAGGCCAATGGGTTTAGCAGCAGAGGCTTCTCGGAGCTGGACGGGGCCCCGGAGGAACATCATGGGGTTCACTGCCCCTTGGCTCCTTCCCGGGCCCTGGCAGCCCCTCCAGCTCAAGGGCTCGGCAGGGGAGCCCCTCCCGCAGCGAAATTTGACTCAGGCTGGCCTGGGATCTGGGCCCCTTACGTTTCACATCTGCAGTGATGAAACTCCTGGGAAGCATCATGTTTTCCACAGTCTGGCCGGGCCGAGAGGGGATGGCTTCTCCAGCTGTCATGTCGGTTTCCCCTATGGCCTTTAAAACAAATGATGGAGCAGATACTGTCGAGAATTGCAACCTGCTGTTCCTTACAGTAAAGTCTACTCCTCAGTAGACAAAGCCAGGAGGAGGCCCGAGAGTGCTGTGGGGCTCATCCCTCACACTCTGCTCAGTCTTTGAGGCCTGGCTGCAGGACCACCTCCTCCGGGAAGCCTTCTCTGATTGCCTGGGCCTGCAGGGATCACTCCTTCGCTTGCAGTCCTAGAGTGCCAGACCAGCGTCTCCTGGGTCATTGGCTCTTTCTCCCTTGCAGAGGAGCTTGGCAATAGGGATCGAGCTGGGGACTGGCCATATCACTTCTCTGCCATTTCCTGACTGTGTGGCTGGTTTGGTTTGGCTTTCCCTGAAAACTGAGCAACAGACATGTTTTGTGTGTTGGGTGGTGGTCCAGGCAGGAAGGTGGGCAAGTGGGTCAAGGCAGGGTGCATCCGTGAGCAAGTCTCAGCTGGGGGCACCTGGGGCCCCATCCAGTGGGGACCCTCAAAGGGACTCCATGGAACACACCTCAAGTGGTCCCACTGAGGCATGAGGAAGCTGGTACCATCTGTAAACTCCCGGCCTTTGTTGGCTGAGGGCCTCTCCCAAGTGCTGACTGCCTGGCATTACTGGCCCGCCCTGGGCACAGCTGCCATTGTCCCTGCCTTGTCCTGCGGCCAGAGGTGCCCAAGGCAGAGAGATGTGGGTGGCCTGTGGCTGGAACCGTCCCAGGTGGGCTGGCCAAGGGGCTGGGGGCGGGCTCGGAAAGCAGCTGCTCCCCCGTCCACGGACAGCCAGGGGAGCCCGAAGCTCTCATCTCCTGCACTTCCCTGGCATTAGATGTGCTCAGCCAACAGCGTGTGAGGGCCCGTGGGCAGGGAACACACATGAGCACACCTGTCTCATCCCTGACAAGGGGTCAAGCGGGAAGCAGGGAGGTTTGATGGTGCAGAGAGAGTAAGGGGGCCTCCGGGCCAACTCTGACCCGGTCCAGGAGAGGAGACAGACTTCCATCCAACAAAGATCGATCGGCAGCCTCTGTCTGCCAGGCCCTAGACTCGAGCCTGTTCCAGACAGTGGCCGCTCAGAGGCCCTGACTGCAGAGTACTGTAGGTCAAGCTAGGGATGGGCAGGCAGGGTTTGGAGGCAGTGCCAGGGCTGGCACGCCAGGCCTCGGCACAGGTCACCCCAGTTCAGAGTTGAGCTCTGCCACCTTCTCGCTGTGCCGTCTGGGCCTGCCCTTCAGCGTCTGAGCTCGTCAGCTTGTCTGTGGAAGTGAGACACAGACACACGGCGGGGCATTTGAGGATCTGATGACATCATGGACAGAAAGTGTCCGGCACAGTGCCGTCCACACGGTGAGTTGAACGCGGCACCAGCAAGAAACAGCCCTCAGAATTGGCAGAATTGGCACTGAGAGCAGAGCCCACCTCCTAAGGGAGGAGATGGCCCTGTCTAAAGGGTGGTGAAGGGGTACCTAAGGGGTGTGGGGTGTACCAGTCTTAGCCCACCACTCACTTGGGGCCGAAGTGCTCAAGAGAGTCTGGGCTGGGGACATTTTTGAGCAGTCTGCCTGAGAGCTGTGCATCTCCAACCCCTGGGGGGTGGAGAGGAGCCTTGAGAGAAGGCTGGCCCGCAGGGGTGGCCCGGCTGACCTGCGAGACCAGAGGACACAGACACTGGTGCAAGGCCTGGAAAAGTCTGAGGGCTCAAGGAGAGCAGAGAGAGAGAGGCAGAGAGGAATGGCTGCCACTTGCAGAGCATGGGGGGCAAAGTGCCTGGCATTCCAGAGGGGACCCCAGAGTGGGGCCAGAGTTACCTTCAAGTAGGCTACCTGCCAGGGAAAGGGGGCCCCAGTGGAGCAAGGGACACTCACCAGAAGCAGAAGCCAGGGCAGGGACCTCCCCCCCCCAGCAAAGCCTGAGCTCAGTGTGCATTTTTCACACTGGTGTCTTTCTCTAGGACAGGTTTCTGGAAGCAGAATTGCTGGGTGGGAGAGGATGAGCACTTCAACCTCTGATAGGTGAGGCCAGACCACCCTCCACGGCCAGCCCGCTTGTGTGGATGTGCCCAGTGCCCCACCTCCAGGTCTACGGCAGAGTCAGAACAACTCTAAGTTCTGCCCATTGATGGCAGAATGGTGTCTCTTGGCTGTCATGCACCTTCTCTGATTCTCAGTGAGGCTGGCTTCCCCCATGTGCCCATCGGCATGTGTGGGTTTTGTTGGTGAAGCCCCTATACTTCTGCAGGCTGACTGTGGACTTTGGGCCCTAATATGGATGAGAAAGCTGGGTGGGTGGGCAGACCCCAGCCTGGGCTTTGGACCCCTCTTCTCCCCTGGGAGTACCAACAATACTGTCTGGGCATCTGAGATGGGGTGCTTCAGCCCAATGTGGCTGCAGCGAGTTGCTGGAGCAAGGAGCCATGGCCCCTAGCATGACCAAGGGTAGAGCAGACCAGGTCAGTCACAGGGCAGTGGCTTCCGGAGGCTCAGAGGTGGGCAAGCAGGAGGGCAAAAAGTAACCCAGAGGCCTTGACTCTGAGCAAGAATTATTCAAGAAAGGCAATTAGGAAAGTGAGGCAGAAAAATTTTCCAGTTTTAGAAACATTTCATTGTCCAGACTCAGAGTCAGAGCTCAGATCTCTCATGTTGCAGATGGAGAAACAGAGGCTTCGAAAAGGGAATGAAGTGGTTCCAGCCCAGCTCTGGGGCCTGCTGGCCCTGTTCTGGCTCAACAGCATGGCTGGGAGGGGGTGTGTGTGGGTCCCTATGTGGATGCAGGAG
>PVIY010044049.1:0-10039 GCA_004026745.1 Myrmecophaga tridactyla
CCGGCCGCCGCGGCTTTGGGGAACTCACAGATCCGGCCAGTTGCCGTCGGTCTAAGCTGTTCCCGTTCTGGGCGCGCTGTGTGTTCGGTCACGATCGTGGTTCCGGGAGCTGTTCTGTATTGTTTCTGGTTATCTAGTAGTTGTTCTGGAGGACGAACTAAAACGCGCACCTTGCTAAGCCGCCATCTTGGCCCCTCCCCTATTTTGAAGTTTTAAGTTGTATTAATAAAAACTGCATTGTACTTTTGGCAACTAATGTGGCTTATATCCTTTTTTTCCCCTGCACATACTTTATAGCTCTCTCCTCCATTTCTCTTTCCTTTTTTGTCTTAAGACCTTGTGCCCAGGATCCATTAGAGGTGCTGACATCCCACAGGGAATTGTGCTCTGGGCTACCCAGGGCAGGTCCAGGATTGGGGCAGGAGCTTTGATCGCATGCTGCCTACCGGGAACTCGGAGGGCAGCCAGCCTCTCTGCCCTGAAGGGGAGGAAAGGCTAGAGAGGAGACCCCCTTGACAGAGAGTGGGCTTTGGGCCGCAGAAGCAGCGCATACAGCGGAGCTGGCCTTCTGTGCTTGAGGCGGTAATAAACGGCTCCTGTGGGCGATTCTAGACAAGCCACAGCCGTGTCATAGGCTGCCATCACCTCCTAAACTGGCTGGGCCCTAGAACCCTTATTTTACTCAATACTGATGGCCTTCGGGCTTGGAATTCCCTGGAAAACGTTGACTATGGACAGCTCTCCCCAGGCTCCCCCTCCCCCGCGGCCCTCATGGCCACAGCTGCAGGACCTGCATTGGTGTCCACTGCCCGAAATGCCTTCTGACTTCCCAAGGCTTTTCTCTAGAAAGTAAATACTCTATTGCAGCATTTCTTTGGTTATTTTAAACATTACTTAAAATTTTTCCCATGTTTGTTTTTGTTTCTTACCTCTAGTAATGGGAAGTAAACCTTAGTGGAGCAGTGAGGTTTTCCTGTGCTGTTTCCCATCATTTTCTCTGAAAAGGATCTTATGATCCTTTTTGCATAATTATTTTGGAAGTAAATGTTTGCGAAGTATGCCTCAGATATAAAAACTCCTATTCAGTTTTTGACTCCTGAGAACACATAGCATGCCCACTGGCTCCTTACAGGACTCCCTAGCAAAGCCCTACATGCTCCCTGTCAGGAATCACCAACAGGGCCATGCTGCTGAATTATATGTCATTCTTTTATATATATATAATTTTTTTTAATTGCTGTAGCGTGTACATAATATAAAAATCATTTTAGACATTTTAAGTGGACAAGTCTTTTGACATTAGGTACATTGGCAGTATAACTCCCCACCATCCATTTCCAGACGTTTTCATCACCCTAAAACCCACTTCACACAACACTGGTGTCTTCAGGGCTCATCTGCTCCCCGTCGTGACACGTACCAGCCCTTCATGTCCTGCTACAGCTAGATAGATCCCACGGTGTGCACACGCAGGGCTCTGTTTATCTGGTCAGCTGCCGGACCACTCTGGTTGTTTCCGCCTTTCGGCAGTAGTGAACAATACTGCGATGAACCTCGCCTGTGGGAGTCTCATTGCCTCTAGACGTGCAGGTGTGGAGTAGTGAATGATACTGCGCATGATACTTTCGGCAGTGGTGAATGATACTGCGATGAACCTCGCCTGTGGGAGTCTCATTGCCTCTAGACGTGACCTGGGACTGGGCTTGCCAGGCTCTTCTGCGGGACCGCCACGCTCTTGCCACCAGCTGTACCCCAGTGGTGCTGTTTTCGCTCCTCCTTGCCAATGCTTGTTTTCAGCTTCTCTAACAGCCATCCTAGAGGAGGTGGAGTGGTATCTTTTTTGTAGTTTTAATTTGCATTTCTCTTAATGGCTAATGATGTTGAGCGCCTTTTCATAGGCTGACCATTTACTATCTTGTTTGAAGAAGTTGTGTTCAAATCCTTGGCCCATGTGTAAATTGGGTTGTTCATCTTTTTGTTGTTGTTGAGCTGTAGGAGTTCTTTATGTAGTCTGGATATTATACGCTTACATGATGTCCAAATATTTCCTCCCATTCTGTAGGCTGTTTTTTTTTTTTTTTTAAATATTTTTGATAACATCCTTTCACGCACCAAAGTCAGAAGTTTTTAATTTTGATGAAGTCCATTTCATCTATTTTTTATTTTGTTGCTTGTGCTTTTGGTGTAAAACCTAAAAATCCACTGCCTACTGCAATATCCTGAAGAGATTGCCTGCTTTCTTGTAAGAATGTTGTATAGTATTAGCGCTTAAATTTAGGTCTGATCCATTTTGAATTAATTTTGTATATAGTGAGAAGTAAAGCTCCACAGTCATTTTTTTGTGTGGGGAATTTCTGTTTTCCCAGCACCATTTTTTTAAGAACTGTACTTTCCCTGTTGAATGGCTTTGCACCTTTGTTGATAATCAGTTGGCCATAGATGGGTGGTTCTAACTCTGGACTCTCAGTTTTCTTCCATTGATCTATATGTATATCTTTTTGCCAGCACCAGACTGTTTTAATTACTGTAACTTTGCAGTAAGTTTTGAAATCAGGAAGTGTGAGTCTTCCAACTTTGTTTGTCTTTTAAGGTTGTTTTGGCTGTTTGGGACCCCTTTCAGTTCGAACCAGATTTGAGGATCAGCTTTTCCATTTCTGCAGAAAAGTTTGCCAGACTTTTCTTAAGGATTGCATTGCATTTATAAATTGCCTTAGGCAGTACGGACATCTTAACAATACTCAGTTCTCCAATCCATAAACATGGGTGTCTTTCCATTTATTTATTATTGAAGTTCTTTCAGCATTGTTTTTGTTGTTTTCAGTGTATAAGTCTTTCATCTCCTTGGTTAAATTTATTCCCAGGTATTTTGTTCTTCTTGATGCTATTGAATATGGAATCGTTTCTTGATTTCCTTTCAGATTATGTGTCGCTGGTGTATTGGAACCTGCTTACTTCTGCGTGTTTATCTTATGTCCTGCAGCGTTGCTGAACTTGTTTATTAGTCTAGTAGCTTTTTTGTGGGTTCTTTGGGATTTTCTGCATATAGGATAATGTCATCTGTGTATCGGGATACTTCACCTTCTTTCTTTTCAGTTTGGATGCCTTTTAGTCCCTTCTCCCACCCGCCTGCTCTGGCTAGGGCATCCGTGGGCGTTCTGGTCTTGTTTCTGGTCTTGGGGGAAAGCTTTCAGTCTTTCACTGTTGAGTATGATATTTGCCATGAGTTTTGCATAAATGCCCTTTGTCGTGTTGAGGAAGTTCCATCTACTCCAGTTTTCTCTGGTTTTTTTGTTTGTTTGCATGGGCAGGCACCGGTACTCAAATCCAGGTCTCCAGCATGGCAAGCTAGAACTCTGCCTGCTGAGCCACCATGGCACACCCCCAGGATGCTTTTTAAATTACTGACGTGTTATAGGTCTGATGAGATTTTTTATTTCTTTTTGCATCATATTAGTCCTTTTGTATGTTTTGAGAAAATCTGTCCATTTCATCCAGGTTTTCTGATTTTTGGGCATATAATTGTTTGTGGTGCCCTTTTACAATCCTCTTTGTTTCTGTAAGGTTGGCACTGTTCCGCCTGCCATTCCTGATTTTAATTAGTTGTGTCCTCTCGCAGTCTGGCTTAAGGGTGTCAGTTTTATTGATATTTTCAAAAACCTGTTTTGGTTTTGTTGATAGTCTCAGTTTTTCCCTTTTCTATTTTGTTTATCTCTGCTCCAATCTTTACTGTTTCCTTTCTTCTGCTAATTTCAGGTTTAGTATTGATTTGTGATCTTTTTTAATGTAGGCTTGTAGAATTGTAAATGTCCCTCTGAGCACTGCCTTTGCTGAATCTCATAAGTTTTGGTATGTTTTATTTTCATCTGTGTAAAAATATTTTCTAATTTCCCTTGTGATTTCTTTGACCCATTGATTGATAGCGTATTATTTCATTTCCACATATTTGTAAATTTTAGTTTTCTTCCTGTTACTGATTTCTAGCTTTATTCCATTGTGGTCCAAGAAGATACTTTGTATAACTCAAATTTAGTAAGGTTTGATTTGTGGCATAACAAATGGCCTATCCTGGGAGATATTCCATGTCCACTTGAGAGGCAGGTGTGCTCTGCGGCTGTTCTGTGTATGTTCATTAGGTCCACTTGGTGAATAGTGCTGACCAGTTCTTGGTTTCCTTGTTGATCTTCTACTTATATGCTCTGTCAGTTATTGAAAGTAGTGTTTGCAGTCGCCAACTGTTATTGTAGAACTTCCAATATTTTTCACTACAATTCTGCCAATTTTTGCTTCATTTATTTTGGGGCTGTATTGTAAGGTGCATGCGTGTTCGCAGTCATTGTATCTTCTTGGTGTTTAAACCTTTATCAATCTATAATATCCTTCTTTGTCTCTTGTAACCTTTTTTGATTTAGAGTCTGTTTTCTCAGACATAATATAGCCTCTCTGGCTTGCTTTTGATGACTGTTTTCGTGGAACATACTTTTCTACCCTTTTGCTCTCAACTTCTTTGTGTGATTATGCAAGTGAGTTTCTTGTAGACAGCACATAGATGGATCTCGCATTTTCATCCAGTCTACCAGTCTCTGCCTTTTATTTATTTATTTATTTATTTATTTTTTACATGGGCAGGCACCGGGAATCAAACCCGGGTCCTCTGGCATGGCAGGCAAGCATTCTTGCCTGCTGAGCCACCGTGGCCCGCCCCAGTCTCTGCCTTTTAATTGCAGAATTTAGTCTATTGGTACTTGAAGGTAATAACTGAGATGGAAGGATTATTTCTGCCATTTATCTGTTTGTTTCTGTCTTGTATGTTTTTTGTTCTCAAATACTCTGTTACTGCCTTTTCTTGTATTTAGTTGCTCTTTTGCAGTGAACCATTTTGACTCCCCTCTTCTTTCCTTTTCTCTATATTTCTTAGCTATTTCCTTAGTGGTTGCCTTTGTACTTATTAACATCTTAAACTAATAGCAATCTAGTTCGACTCATACCAACCTAGCTTCGATAGAATACAAACTCTCTCCTCTTAGATATCTCTCTTCCATCTTTCTTGTTTCAGATTGCATCTTTATATATCGCCCATTAACATGATTTTCAGTATAATTTTACACCTTTGCCTGTTAAGTCATATAGAGCAGCAGAGGTGTTAGAAACAGAAGTGTGATGATAGAAGGTTCTGTATTGCCTGTGTGGTTACTTTTATCAGGGGTCTTATTTCTTCTTGTGACTTCTGTCCTACGGTCACTGCCTCATGGCCCTTTGTTTCAGCCTGAAGGACTCCCTTTCTGGCTCTTGCAGCCCAGGTCATCTGGTCCTGAACCTTCTAGCTTTAGTTTATCTGTAAATGTCTTAATTTCTCATTCAGTTGGAAAGATGATTTTGTCGGACAGAGAATTCTTGGCTGACAGGTTTTTTTCTCTGAGGATCCCAGTGCCTCCTGGCTGCCATGGCTTGGGTAAGAAATTCTGTGTTCATTTTGTTGGGGATGGGATGCCTTGTATGAAAAGTTGCTTCTCTCTTGCTGCTGTCAAAATCCTTTCTTTGGATTTAGAGTTTTTTATGTACAGTCTCTTGGTGTTGGTCTCTTAGAGAATCTATCTTGGTTGGAGTTCATTGAGTTTCCTGGATGTGTATATTCATGTCTTTCATAAGATTTGGGCAGTTTGGAGCCATTATTTCCATAAATGCTTTTCTGCCCATTTCTCTCCAACAGTGCACATGTTGGTGTGATTGACAGGTGCCCACAGGTCCCTCGGGCTTTCTTCATTTTTCCTCATTATTTTTCTTTCTGCTACTTACTGCATAATTTCTATGGTCTTATCTTCAAGTTTGCTGATCCTTCTGCTTCTTCAAATCTGCTGTTGAATCCATCTGATGAGTTTTTCCTTTCAATTACTGTATTTTGCAGCTCCACAATTTCTCTTTGGTTCCTTTTATAATTTCTGTCTCTTTGTTTTGTTCATGCATGTTTTGCCAGTTTCCAGTGTGGATTCCTTTAACTCACTGTTGTATTTAAGACAGTTGATTTAAAGTCTTTGACTGATTCAATGTTTGAGTTCCTCAGGGCTGATTTTGGACACATACTTAACTTTCTCCTCTAATTACGAATTGAGAACTGGACATTCAGGGTATTGTGTTTTTAAACTCAGAATCTAGTTCTGCTCCAGAAAAGTCCTGCCTCTTTTAGAATCGTGTGTTTTTTCCTGTGTGGGGTTGGAGCAGTGGTAGTCCTTGGAACTGGACCCCCAGCATCTGAAGTAGCCAATCAGAAGCACTGATCAATGGTCAGACCCTGGATTTAGGAGGACTGGGTCTTCATTGTCTGCTCAGGCACTGGGGGCCTGGGCTGCAGGGCCCACTGCAACCCCTCATCGCCTCTGGGGTGTGGAGTGGTGATCCCTGCACGGGGGTTGAAATTCACCAGCATTTGCTGCAGTTGATGCCACTCGCTCGGTCCTCTGGCTCTTCCCTGGGTGCTGTCCCGAGCCCTGAGGCAGGTGCTGCTGCAGTTCCTGTGGGCTGAGCACTTCATTTGATGGAAGGACTGAATCCTGGAGCTTCTCACCATCTGCTCCTTATTTCATGTTTTTTTTTTGCATGGGCAGGCACCAGGAAGCAAACCCGAGTCTCTGGCATGACAGGCAAGAACTCTGCCTGCTGAGCCGCTGCCGCCCGCCCCATCCATGCATTTTTAAAACATTTATTATTGAACTTCTCTGTGCCAGGTACAGAGCACCTGGAAATAAAATGTTCTTTCACTGTCATTTTAGGGGGGGAAGCAGTTTGATTAATGGAAGTTTAATTTGCATTCAGTTTAATTTACATTTAATTCCGTACCAAGGCAGTGAGGTATGGAACATTTCCCCCCCCGCCCCCCGATTTCCTTGCTGCCTTAGTAGTCAGCCCTCCCCCACCCCGGCCTGCCCACCGGCGGGCACTGGCAGTCAGTGTGGAGGGGTGTGATGGACACCCACACTCACTCACCTGTCTTCTTGTTACATTTGCTTAATGCCACTTTTTATTGCTGAAGCACGTTGGAGCAATTCCAGGGCCTCCTCCCAGCATGCTCCGTTCTGTATCTCTACAACAGGCGCTTAGGAGGTCTGTGTTGTTAATTCGTCATGAAAATTAATGATAATTCCATGGCATCATCGCAGATCCTGCCCTCTCAGAGTTTTGTTTCAGCAGTGTCGTTTTATGACGGTTTTGCCTGAATTAGGACCTAAGCGAGGTCCGAGAACAGTTGCCGGCTCTCCTGCCTGTTACTGCCATCGGCTTGCTGAAGAGCCCAGCCCCACTTGGCCAGTTTGTCTGCCTGTCTCTGTGCGAGTCATGGGACTCCTCCTGCGCTCATATTTTCTGAGGTGCTTGATTGATGTCCAGCTCTTTCAGAGGTGTGCCGTGGCTTCACAGGATGTCACGTCAGCTGTCCTGGTGGCTGTGGAGTGTCCTGGTGGCCCATGGAGTGTCCGCCATCCAGCTCTTCCTTCCATTGGTGCCCTGCCTGACTGCCCTGCTGGCTGCACGGGGTGGGCCCTGAAGCCACCAGGCCAGGCTTTCTTATCACCTTCAAGTACAGATGCCCGGGGAGGGGGCATCCGTGCATTTTCTTGTGCCCAGTTTCCAGGTGAGGTGTCGACGCCCTCGCAACCACTGGGGGACAGGTGCCCTGGGAGAAGCAGGCTGTGCTGCCTTGGGGGTAGGCCTAAGAGTGCTGGGGCATGCTGGCTCCATGGGAGCCTTTGCCCTGGGTCTCACTGGAACCCTGAAAGCACCCTGGGATGTGGGCTGTGGTGCTCCTTTGTCAAAGAGAAAACCGGACTGAGAAGGTGACAGAGCCCCCATTCCCCGAGGCTGTGTTCTTGGCTGGCTCTTGGAGAAGGGCAGGCAGGTGGTTTGGTGTGCGTGAGCCATGCTGTGGGGCTGGGTGGAGGTCTCAGCAGACAGAAGGGTGGTCTGCTTGCAGGTGCAGCAGGCAGCAGCAGAGAGGAGAGCAAGATGGAGGGAGAGGTGCACCGCTGCACCTCTGTGCCCTCTGCATGCTCAGGGCGCCTATACTCACTATTGGAAGGTGTTGAATTTTTACCTGGCTATTCTTTAGGGGAAATTCTAGAGAGAGGTTGCTCCCAGGTTTTGGCCTCCCAGATTAACATTCTTTTTATAGTTACTTTGTTTCATAATTCTTTCCTATAGTCTGACTTTGTGTTCTGTTTTTGCTTGTTCTCCTACAATAACACTAATGACTTGGGAAATTGGAAATTAGATCCAGAGGCAGTGGGAACTGCTTACATTGTCATACAGATTGTCTGTGTCACTGTTTTGTCTGTTCTCCAGGCAGGGCCTAGACAGGTGCCCAGCGAGGGGGAGCAGCTGGGCCCCCAGGTTCTGGGACCTCTGCCTCCTTCGCGTGCCCCCCTCCTCACCTGGCTCAGTGGTGCCCCCTCAACTGTGTCTGGGAACTGAGTTGTAACCACGCCGACACCCCGGGGGCTCCCCAGCTGGGGTGCTCTGAGCCCTCCCACGCGTGGGTCCTGCATGTGAGTGGACTGAGACTAATACGTTGGAGAAGGGGCACCTCTCCCCAGCCCAGCTTCTCCTCACTCAGGTGGGGGCCTGGAGGGACTCCTGCAGCAAACGCTTAGGAGACCCCCTTAAATTTGAGCTGTAGGGTTGGGGGTCCAGTGCTTTAGGCTCTCTGGAAGGTACTTTATAAATGTTTGCATGTTTACATCTTTATCAGTAAAGTGGTTAAGCATTTGTACAGGTAATTAACTGTGACATTCACCCAGACAGTAGGTGTATACATCCTTGCAAAGATTCCTGCAAGACTGAAAACCAGTAAAACTATTTTGGCACCTGGATCTTGTCTCCTGAATAAGTAAGAACACCTGGTAACAGCAGGCAGTGGGCCTGAGAGGGTAGAGGGGAAGGGCACCGCCAGGTCTTGGTTTTGGGCAGCTGCAATGCTCAGCAGGCCTGGGAGGGCGTCCAGGCCCAGCCTTGGGCCCCCAGCAGCTGCCAGGCCGGGAGAAGCTCCCTGGTTGGGGACCTTCTAGGCAGGATCTGGTGTACTGAAAACAGAATTAGTGACTTTTTGCAGTCACAGTGGGGTGAGGCCAGCTCACCCCTTGTATTAGTAATTTCAGAGAGGCCCTGACATATCTGTCTGTGTGTGTGTGTGTGGGGGGGGGGGGTTCTCCTTTGGTTGAGCTCATATTTCCTCAAGTTTGCATTTTATTTAATTGGAAGGCTCCTTGATATTTTCATATCTTTCAAAGCACTTTTCAGTACAGGGTGTCCCAGGGGAACCAAGTTATTTGGAGCCTTCATGTCTGTATTAGTAAACGTAACAAAATTCATCAGCAAAGGACTTTTTTAAAATAACTCCACTGAATTTAGAAATTAAACCTGGGTATCCTGTGGGATTGTGGTTTTTGCGAGTACTGTATAATGATTGTGGTCAAGGAATCTGAGGATGTAAAGTGACCCGGGACGGCTTCCGCTTTCCTCGCCATCCTTACAGGAAGGTGGCTGGACTTACCGGCTCACCTCACAGGGCTGGAAATAGAGACGCCTTCAGACTGATTTGTGAAGAAAACTTGTCTTTGTTTCTCAGAGTGCATTTTAATGAATTTGCACGTCTTATTTCCCACCCAGCTCTGTATTGTTTGCTATTAGCTTTTACGAAAGACTTGTGGGGTCTTTAAGAGGGAAAAGATCGGAGATGGTTGCAAATTTTTTGATTTTCTTTCTTCAAGGGTACCGGCTCTCTGACCAGTTTCACGATATCCTTATTCGAAAATTTGACCGACAAGGAAGGGGGCAAATAGCCTTCGATGACTTCATTCAAGGCTGCATCGTCTTGCAGGTAGCTGAGGGGCTGGGTTGGATTTACAGGGAGCTGCCAGAACGGACACAGAGCTTGGTCTTGACGTCTGGGGGGAAGAAAAGAGAAGCATCATTTTGGAATTTGCGACTTTAGAATCATGCGTTGATAAGCTTAGTTTCTGGAACTTATAAAAGGTCTTGTCTTCAGAGGAGTAAC
>PVIY010044050.1:0-20412 GCA_004026745.1 Myrmecophaga tridactyla
AAAGGGTTTTCCATTTGTTTGTTTGCTTGCTAGCTTTTTCTACTCCATAATATTCATTAGAACTGGAGGCCCTCTCAGGCTCCAGCACTGCCCCAGGCAAGGATGGAATTAAGTTTGTATGAGAGACAAAAAGTAACTAGTTAGGTGAAAGGAGTTTATTACCTAAAGGCCATACCTTTTCCAAAAGAAAGGTGGGGCCTAGCTCAAGTGGAATCCCTCCTTCAAGGAATTCAGGTCCCAGAGACTGGAAAACTGAAACAATTAATGTCAACCTATAACCCTACCTCTGTCTTAACATCACCTCTGGCAGGAGAGTGTGCTAAAATTAAAGGCACCACATCACTTTATACTTGTGGGAAGCCATGGATAGACAAGTGCCACAGGCTGGGAAGACTAGGAAAAGCACAGAATCTAGAGGCTTCACAGGACAGCCTGACACTCTGGGTCACACCCTTAGGGAAAACTGATGCTGGTGACTTTTTCCTCCTAAGAGGAGGCCAGTCCAGTCCAGGAAAATCTGATTGGGATCTATAGTATCTGAGTAGTTAAAATTTTGATCAGTTAAACAGAACTTATGCTAGAGGTCTAGAATAAGTTTAACTGAATGTCAAAGAACAGATAGAGAACAAAGCTATTCAGCAAGAAAATCCTAAGTAAAAGAATGAAAACAACTTCCAGAATAAACTAATTAAGGAAATCAAATACATAGACACCAGCAAAAATAATGAGTCATACTAGGAAAGTTGAAGGAAAAAAATAACAATTCAAGTGAGATACAGTAGTTGAAACAACTAATTCAGGATGTTTGAACAGACATGGAAAATCTCATCAAAAATCAATGAGTTGACAGAGGATATAAAGAAGACATTGGGTGAACAAAAATGAGAACTTGAAAGTTTGAAAAAACAAATCAGAGAACTTATAGGAATGAAAGACACAATAGAAGAGATTGGGAAAAAATGAAAACCTACAACAATAGATTTGAAGAGGTAGAATGAGGGATAAGTGAGCTAAAGGACTGGGCATCTGAAATCAGACACACACAAAAATATAGAGAAAAAAGAACAGAAAAATATGAGCAGTATCTCAGGGAATTGAATGACAGCATGAAGTGCATTAATATACATGTTGTGGGTGCCTCAGGAGGAGAAGAGAAGGAAAAAGGAGAAAGAATAATGGAAGAAATAATCACTGAATATTTCCCATCTCTTATGAAAAACATAAAATTACAGATCCAAGAAGTGTAGCATACCCCAAAGAGAATACTTCAAGACACTTATGAATCAGATTGTCAGATGTCAAAGAGTAAAAGAGAATTTTAGAAGCAGCAAGAGAAAACAATCCATCACATACAAGGGATGCCCAATAAGATTATGTGTGGATTTCTCAGCAGAAACCATGGAGGAAAGAAGGCAGTGGTATGATATATTTCAGATTCTAAGAAAGAAAAACTGCCAACCAAGAATTCTATATCCAGCAAAGTTGTCCTTCAAAAATGAAGGCAAGACTGTTAGTCACATGTTTGAAACACCAGGAATCTCTTTCAACATGACCCAGAAAACTCTGCAAATAAGATCACCACTACACATCAAAGGTGCAATCACACTAAATTCACAGCAGATCAGCTGAAAATCCTCATAGGCACTTTCAACCAAAAACCATACCCAGGTTATGCTACCAAACAAAAACTTGCTTTAGAAATTAACTTTGAAGAATCCAGAATCCAGAATTGCTTTCAGAACCAAACAGCTAGACACTCATTCCAGAGAACAGATCCTAAGTAGACTTTAGAATCAACCCAAGGTCTCAAGTAAGATCCCCCTGCAGAGATTCAAGTTAGAGAAGCCAGACAGTGCCATACCTCCTATACCTCTTCCCAATTACGCAATTTTATCAAGACACTCGAGAAAATCCTTACCCTGGTATTGATCCAGAGGATGACTTGCTAAAGAAATTGGGGTTTCAGAGTCAAGAGTCCAAATTTGGTTTCAAAACAGAAGATCTAGATTCCATGTCCAAAGAAAAAAAGACCTGGTGAGATCCTAGAAGAAACACAAGACAAGGCACACATCTCTGAGAGAGAAAAGGCACAGTAGCTACACAAAATATCACCGACCTCACTATCAGCTGTTTTATTTCTCTGGAGGCAGAATAAGGGGGCACAGAAACAAATTCAGTGTATCTGATATCATCATCCTGACCTCAAAATCTTTCTCACTCTTCTTGGGAATGCACTTTTCCTCTGAGACTTCAAGTTGAGCATTCTGGAAATGGTAAACAAGACATCAGGAGACAGATGCAGGTCCAAGAGGCACTCCACAGTGATACTCACTCAGCCTGCATGCAGAGTTCAACAGAGTTTGAAGACTATGAAAATAAAATTAATACATATCATTTTTTGTATCCTATATGGTGGGAGTCACTTTTCATCCTTTTTTCATGTGAGTACCCCAATATTGAAGCACATTTGTTGAATTTTTGTTTGTTTGTTCTTTCTTTGTTTTGCTTGTTTGTTTGTTTGGGGGAAGTGCATAGGCTGGGAATCAAACCTGGGTCTCCTGTATGGTAATTTTTAATCATTTTAAATCATTTTTAATCATCACAGTAATAATTGATTCAGGCAAAAATCATCAGTGGATGTAAAACTCTCAAAATGAATGTTTTATGAAGAACAAGATATGTAATTGCCTCAAAGAATCTACCCATGGATTGCTTATTAATTATGAAAGGAAAATTGGTAAATTTGTGTTGGAGAAACCTGACAGACTCCACCTTAACCAAGTTCTCAAAATTTGCTTTATCAACAATAACACGGACTGACGTGAGGTGCCTCCTGATATGAAGCATCTAAGAAAGACACGACATTGTGGTGTTACTGTCAAAAGTATGCATACTTAATTTAATCATAAGGAAACACCAGACAAACAAAACTGAGTGACATTCTACAAAGTAACAGACCTGTAGTTTTCAAGAATGGATTGAATAATTGCAATAAAGATTGAGAGATAGTATACTATCGCAGGAAATCTCCTAAAGAGTTATCTTTCATATTCAGAATGTGCTACCAATTATGTGGGGAATGGACACAAATTCAGAGACCTGTTTATGCTTACAATTACTGTCCAAAGATTTTCAAAAAAGTGGTAACATTAGTTATCTCTTTTTTATAAATGTAATTTTACTGAGATATATTCACACACCATACAATCCATCTGAAGTATACAATCAATAGTTCACATTGTTGTGTATTTGTCACCATGATCATCTTCAGAACATTAGCATTACTCCAGGAAAAGAATTAAAAAGGAAAAGAAAACCCCAAACATCCCATAATGTTATCCCTCCCTCTTGTTGACCACTAGTATTGCACTGCACTCAATTTTAAGACTTACAATAGAGTTAACTAAGTCATTATTAGTTAACAGAACAAAACATCCACACGTAGATGTATACAAACATGGGCAACTGGCTTTTTTCTCTCAATATAGCTATACAATCATTATCAAAGATCTGTGCTACTGTATTACAGGTCAACAAGTTAAGGCATAATTACTTGTGGCTATTCTAAACTACTAGACACTAAAAAGAAATGTCTATGTAATCCTAATTTCTCAGTTAAACCTCTTCCATCTCACATCAGTTACCTCTTGGGAAGGGAGGTGGAAAATTGAAGATAGAACTGTTTTTTCATTTTAATCTTTCTTTATACTGTTTGCAGTCATACCAAATGTACAACTCAAAATTTATCATTTTAATCACTTTCAAGTGTACAATTCAGTGGCATTCATTCTATTCACAATATTGTGTTACCATCACTAGCATCATACCTCAACTTTTTCATCATCTCTAAAAGAAACTCTGTACCCATTAAGCAATACTTCCCCCTTTCACACTCCATCTGCCCCCTCCCCACCACCATGGCCATTGGTAATCTGTAAATCTATCTGTGTCTATGAAGTTTGCTTATTATACATATTTCATATAAATGAGATCATACAGTCTAACAATATTCGTCTTTGTGTCTGGCTTATTTCACTCAACATGACATCTCAAAATTCATCCATGTTGCAGCATGAATCAGAGCTCGATTCCTTTTTATGGTTGAATAATATTCCATTGCATGTATCAACAATATTTTGTTTATCCAGTCATCTGTTGATGACACATGTGTTGCTTCCACCTCTTGGCTATTTTGAATAGAGTTGCTACAAACATGGGGGTATAAAAAAAAATGAGGGGTAGGTTAAAATTTTTTCAGACAAACAATCACTGAGAGAATTTGTGACCAAGAGATAGGCCCTGCAATAAATACTAAAGTGAACACTACAAGCAAATAAGAAAAGGCAGGAGAGAGAGGTGTGGAGAAGAGTGTAGAAATGAAGACTATCAGTAAAGGTAAAAAAGGGAAGAAAAAATTAGATATGACATAAAATCTAAGTGGCAAAACGGTAAAGAAAGTACTGCCTTTCCAGTAATAGCACTAAACATTAATGATTAAACTCCTAATCAAAAAAGACATAGACTGTAAGAATGGATTTAAAAACAGAACCCATCTATATGCTGTCTATAGGAGATCCATTTTAGACCCAAGGACAAAAAATGATTGAAAGTGAAAAGTTGGGAAAAGATATTCCATGCAAACAACAATCAGAAAAGGGCAGGAGTAGCTATACTAATATCTGACAAATTACACTTCAAATACAAAACAATTAAAAGAGACAAAGAAAGGCACTATGTATTAATAAAAGGAACAATTCAACAAGAAGACATACAGTCATAAATATATATGTACTGAGCCAGAGTGCTCCAAAGTACATGAGGCAAACACTGGCAACACTGAAGGGAGAAATAAACACTTCTACCATAATAGTTGGAGACTTCAATTCCCCACTATCATCAGTGGATAAAAAATCTAGACAGAGGATCAATAAAGTAACAGAGAATTTGGATAATACAATAAATGAACTAGACTTAACATTTACAGAATAGTATACCCCACAACACTTTTGCTCAAGTGTTCATGGATCATTCTCAAGGATAGGCCATATGCTTGGTGACAAAGCAAGTGTCAATAAATTTAAGAAGATTGAAATCATACAAAGCATTTTTCTGGATCATAATACAATGAAGTTGGAAATCAGTAACAGGCAGAGGGTCAGAAAATGTATGGAGACTAATTCATAACCAGTGGATCTTAAACAAGATCCACTTAAACAACTAGTGAATCAAGGAAGAAATTACAGGAGAAATCAGTAAATATCTCAAGGCAAAGGAAAATAAAAACACAAACACAACATATCAAAATTTATGGAATGCAGCAAAGTATGTGCTAAGAGGAAAATTTATTGTCTTAAATGCTTATATTAAAAAAGAAGAAAGAGCAAAAATTAAAAATTAACTGTTCACTTGGAAGAACTAGTGAAAGAACTGCAAACTAACTCCAAAACAAATAAAAGGAAAGAAATAATGAACATCAGAGCAAAAATAAATGAAATTGAGAACATGAGAAAATCAATAAAACCAAAAGTTTCTTTGAGAAAAATCAATAAAATTGATGTACTGTTAGCTAGGTTGACAAAAAGAAAAAGAGGATGCAAATAAGTAAAATCAGAAATAGAAGAGGAGACATAACCATTGACCCCACAGAATTAAAGAAGGTAATGAAAGTACACTATGAGCAACTATATGCTAACAAACTAGACAACATATATAAAATGGACAACTTCCCAGAAAGGCATGAACAAACCAACATTGATTTCAGAAGAAATAGATTACCACAACAAACCAATCACAAGTAAAGAAATTGAATCAATCATCAAAAAGCTCCCCCCCCAAAAAAAAATCCAGGACCAAGTGATTTCACATGTGAATTCCACCAAGCATTCAAAAAAGAATTAGTATCAATCCTGTTCTAACTCTTCAAAAATGTTAAGAGGAGGGAAAGCTATGTACCTCATTCTATGAAGCCAACATCATTCTAATATGAAAGCCAGACAAAGATATTACAAGAAAAGAAAATTACAAACTAGTCTCTCCAATGAATATCAATGCAAAAAACACTTGCAAATCGAATCCAGGAGCACATTAAAATAATTATACACCATGACCAAATGGAATTTAGTCCAGGTATGCAAGGATGGTTCAATATAAGAAAATCAATTAATATAATACACCATACCAACAAATCAAAGCAGCAAAAACACACATAATTATCTCAGCTGATACAAAAAAGGTATTTGACAAAATTCAACATCTTTTCTTGATGAAAATACTTCAAATGATAGGAATTGAAAGGAACCTCTTCAACATTTTAAAGAGACTATATGAAAAACCCACAGCTAATGTCATCCTCAATGGGAAAGACTGAAAGCTTTCCATCTAAGATCAGGAACAAGACAAGGATGCCCATTGTCACCATTGTTATTCAACATTTTGCTGGAAGTTCTAGCCAGAGCAATTAGACAAGTAAAAGAAATTAAAGGCATCCAACTGGAAAGGAAGAAGCAAATCTCTCACTCTTTGCAAATGATATGACACTAAATCTTGAAAAATCTATAGCAAAGCTACTAGAGCCAATAAATGAGTACAGTAAAGTAGCAGGGTATGAGATCAACACCCAAAAATCAGTAGTGTGTCAATTCTACCCAAATTGATTTATAAATTCAATACCAATTAAAATCCCCAAAACTTACTTTGCTGAAATAGAAAAACCAATAAGTAAATTTATTTGGAATGGAAGTGTGCCCCAAATAGCTAAAAATATCTTGAGCAAGGAAAATGAAGTGGGAGGTCTCACACTACCTGACTTTAAAGCATATTACAAAGCCACAGTGGTCAAAACAGCATGGTACCAGCATAAAGACAGATACACCGACCAATGGAATCATGTAGGGTGTTCAGATCTAGAGCTTCTCATCTATGGGCAACTGACCTTTGAAAAGGCAATCAAGCCAACCCACCTGAGACAGAGCAACCTCTTCAATAAAAGGTGCTTGGAGAACTGGATATTCTTATGTAATAGAATGAGAGAGGATCCATATCTCATAACCTATACAAAAATTAACTCAAAATGGATCAAAAACCCAAACATCAGAGCTAAGACCATGAAACTTTTTTCAACTTTTTTATTGTATAGTATAACATATATACAAAGCAAAGACAAGCAATAGTTTTCAAAGCTCTCTTCAACAAGTGGTTTTAGGACAGATCCCAGAGTTTGTCATGGGCTACCGTACAACCCTCTCAGATTTTTCCTTACAGCTGCTCTAAAATATAGGAGGCTAGAAGGATTAAATATTTTTTATCATCACAATCAACTTTTTCCTTCTTTTTTGTGAAAAATAACATATATATAAAAAAGCAGTCAATTTCAAAGCACAGCACAAAGCACAATTAGTTGTAGAACATGTTTCAGAGCTTGACATGGATTACAATTCCATAATTTTAGGTTTTTACTCCTAGTACTCTAAGATACTGGAGACTAAAAGAGATGTCAATTTAATGATTCAGCATTCATATTCATTTGTTAAATCCTATCTTCAGTGTATAACTCCACCACCACCTTTGATCTTTCCATCCCTCTTTTTAGGGTTGTTTGAGCTATGACAGTTCTAAATTTTTCATATTGAAACAGCCTGTCACTAATATGGATTAGGAAGATGGAACTATCTGATATTCTGGAGAGACTGGGAAGACCATAAAACTTTTAGAGAGAATATAGGGAAATATCTTATAAAATGTGTAATAGGAGGCAGTTTCTTAGACCTTACACCCAAAGTATGAGCATTGGAGAAAGAAACAGATAAATGGGAACTCCTCAAAATTAAACACTTTTATACATCAAAGAACTTTGTCAAGAAAGTAAAAGGTAGCCTATGCAATGGGAGACAATATTTGCAAAACACATATCAGACAGATGTTTAGTTTCCAGAATATATAAACAGATTCTTCAACTCAATCACAGAAAGACACAGCCCAATTTTAAAAATGGGCAAAAGACATAAAAAGACACTTCTCAGAAGAGGAAATACAAATGGCTGAAAGGCACATGAAAAGATGTTCAACTTCACTGGATATCAGGCAAATGCAAATCAAAACTACAATGAGATACCATCTGACACCCAGTAGAATTATCATAATTTAAAAAAAAAAAAACAGGAAATGACAAGTGCTGGAGAGTATGTGGAGAAAGAGGCACAAGGCACACTTATCCACCGTTGGTGGGAATGTAAAATGGTACAACCGCTCTGGAAGGCATTTTAGTGGTCCCTCAGGAAGCTAAGTATAGAATTACCATGTGATCCAGCAATCCCATTGCTAGGTATATATTCAGAGGACATGAGGGCAAGGACAGAAATGGACATTTGCCCATAAATGTCTATAGCAACATTATTCACGATTGTCAAGAGATGGAAACAGCCTAAATACTGAACAATAAATGAGTGGCTAAACAAGCTGTGGTATATACATATTACAGAATGTATGCAGCTGCAATACAGAATAAATTCCTGAAGCATGTAACAACATGGATGGACCTTGCAGACATTATGCTGAGTGAAATTAGCCAGAAACAAAAGAACAAATACTGTATGGTCTCACTAATATGAACTAGCATTAATGAGTGAACTTGGAGAGTTGAATTTAAGAACACAGGTTATTAGGAGTTAGAAATAGGAGATTGGGCAATTGATGCTGAAGGAATACAGATGTGCATCAATACTGATTGTAGAAATTGAGAAATGGATAACACAACACTACTTGATTGTAGCACAATGCTATAAGTACACTGAATGAAGCTGAATGTGAGTATGATAGAGGGAGAAGGGTTGGGGGCATGTATGAAATCAGAACAAAAGATAGAGAATAAAACCTGTGATGGTATAATTTAGGAATGCCTAGAGTGGACAATGATGGTGATTAAATGTACAAATTTAAAAAAAAATTGCATAAGGGAGAACAAATGAATGTCAATATTGCAGGGTGTTGAAAGTAGATGGTATATGGGAAAAGGTACAATCAATGCAAGCTAGGATCTATAGTCAACAGTAACATTGCAATATGCTTCCACTGAATGTAACAAAGGCATTATGCTGAAACTAAATGTCAATGGGGGCGTGGGGTGGGGAGATATTGGGAAAGAGGTATGAATTCTTTGTGGAAGAAAAAGAAATGTCTTCATATAGAGTATGGTGGGAAAGCCATATCTATGCACTTAGGTTGGATTGTATGATGTGTGAATAAAACTGTTAAAAAATGAACAGAGAGAAACAAGTGCTACAGAAAATGCGAAGAAAAAGATGTGCTTATTCACTCTTGGTTGGGAAAATGAGAGGTGCTGCCCCTTGGAGGGCAGTGTAGTGGTTCCATAAGAGGCTAGCAATGGGTTCACCATGTGGTTCTGAGAACTCGTTGCTCAGTATATACCTAGAGGAACTGAGTGTGGGGATATGAATGGACATTTGCACACTAGTGTTTATGGCAGCAGTGTTCCTGATTCACAATGGAAGGAGGTGGCCTAAGGGTACAATAACTGAGGAAAGGAAGGGGGAACTGTGGTGTATACACAAAATGGACTACTGAGTGGCTGCAAGAAAGAATGAAGTTGTGAAGCATGCAACTAGGTGACTGCACCTTAAGGACTATGTTGAAAGAAATGTCAGATACAAACAGACAAATATTATCATGTCTCACTCATATCAACTAAGTATAACATAAAAGCTTGGTAAACTAAAGTCAAGACCATGGGTTATCAGGTTGGGGTCTATTGTAAAGGGTCCTATATTGTAAGCTCTTGCAGCAGTTATATATATTCAAGAGGTGTAACTGTTCATTCTAAATTCTGAGATACTGCGATGTTTGTATATAACCTGGCTGTTCCCAGAAACATCAGGTATTTATGTGACATCTGAGCCTCAGAATTAGAGCTCTGAAGCTGTGAAAGTCAGCACTACCCCATACAGGAACTGTTTAAAAAGTTGAAAAGATGATCAGACTTCCAGTAGAGATATTAATGAAGCTGATCTGGATAGGATTAACATATATCAGAATAGAGGGTAAAGGATGATATCATCCATACTTTAAAATATCAACTTCTGTGTGAGACTAAAGAGAGAGATGTTTATTTGGTGCAAAATTTATATTTTGGGTTGTACATTTCCTAATTTCACTTGTATGGTCAGTTTAGTTGAACGCCATAAGTACATGGAATCTTGAATAGGGAATGATATTTTCTTGGTTTGTCCAGGTTAGTGTGATGTCCCAATATATCCCAGAGTAATTTGGGCAGTGAATAAAGAAGTACTTGGAAAAATGGAGAGAAAGGAGGAAATATTCAACTTCTGCATTTGGAGAATTTCTGATATTCTTGTAAAGAATGGGGACAACCAAATCAATATTTGGGTTTGCCTCTATGAAAACTTATTCGTGCAAAGGATAGGCTAAGTCTACTTAAAATCAGACTTAAGAGTCACCTGAAGAGAACCTATTTTGTTGCTCAGATGTGGCCTCTCTCTCTAAGCCAGCTCACCCTGTGAACTCATTGCCCTCCCTCCTATGTTGGACATGACTCCCAGGAGTGTAAATCTCCCTACCAATGTGGGACAGAAATCCCAGGATGATACAGGACCTGGCATCAAGGGATTGAGGAAACCTTCTAAACCAAAAGGGGGAAGAGACAAATGAGACAAAATAAAGTGTCAGTGGCTGAGAGATTTCAAACAGAGTTGAGTGGTTATCCTGAAGGTTATTCTTATGCATTATATAGATATCCGTTTTTAGTTTATGGTGTATTGGAGTGGCTGGAGAGAAGCACCTGAAACTGTTGAGCTGTGTTCCTGTAGCCTTGATTCGTGAAGAAAATTGCCTAAAAGTATAACTTTTACAATGTGACTGTGTGATTATGAAAACATTGTGTTTTTTTCTCCTTTTATCCAGAATATGGACAGATGAATTAAAAAATGAATAAAATATAAATAAATAATAGGGGGGACAAATGGTAAGATGAATTGGTTAGATGAAAATACTAGTGGCAATGAGAAGGAAGGGTAAGATACATTGTAAGTATGAGTTTTTTCTTTTTATTTCTTTTTCTGGAGTGATACAAATGTTCTAAAAAATTATCATTGTGATGAATACACAACTATGTAATGATATTGTGAGCCACTGATTGTACACCATGTATGGAATGCATGTGTGAAGATTTCTCATTAAGAATATTTAGAAAGAAAGAAAGAAAGGCCAATGAGACTATGAGCACTTCAAGAAGGAATGAACTTGTGAGACATACAACTAGGTGAAGGAAACATAAAGACTATATGTTGAATGAAATGTCAAATACAAAAGAAAAAAAATATTTTCATGCCTCACTCATATGGACTAAGTATAATAGAAAAACTCTGTGAACTAAAGTTGCAAGCATGGGTTATCAGGATGGGGCCTATTGTAAAGGTCCTAGGTTGTAAGCTCTTACAGCAGTCACACATATTCAGGAGCTGTAACTGCTGTTTCTAAATTCTGAGATACTGAGCTGTTTGTTTATAACCTGGTCATTCTCAGAATTTTCAGGTATTTATGTGATACCTGAGACTCATAATTAGAGCTCTGAAGCTCTGAAAGTCACCACTATCCCATACAGGAACTGTTTAAAACTTTGTAAAATGGATATGACTTCGACTAGAGATACGAATGAAGCTGAGCCAGGTAGGACTAAGGTGTATCAGAATACAGGGTAAAGGATATCATCCATATTTTAAAACTTCTGTGTAAACCAATGTTTATTTAGTTTGAAATTTATATTTTGGGTAGTGTATTTTCCTAATTTCACTTGTATGATCAGTTTAGTTGAACACCATAAGTACGCGAAATCTTGAAAGGGCATGAGATTTTGTTGGTTTGTCCAGGTTAGTGTGGTACCCCGATATATCCCAGAGAAATTTGGGCAGTGAATAAAGAAGTATTTGCAAAGTCCCCTTGGGAGAATGGGGAGAAAGGAGGAAATATTCACCTTCTGCATTTGGAAAATTCCTGATACCCTCACAAGGAGTGGGGACAATCAAATCCAAAGGCCAGAACCCATGAGCTTGTGGTTTGCCCTTATGAAACTTATCCCTCCAAAGGCTTAACTAGGTTCTACTTAAAATTAGGCCTAAGACTCACCCTCAAACAACCTCTTATGTTGCTCATATGCAGCCTCTCTCTCTAAGCCAACTCGGCAGGTGAACTCTCTGCCCACCTCCCCAACCCCCTTTGTGAGACGTGTCTTCCAGTGGTATAAATCTCCCTGGCAGGGTGGGACAGAGATCCCGGGATAAACCAGGACGTGGCATCAAGGGATTGAGAAAGACTTCTAGACCAAAGGGTAAAGAGATAAATGAGACAAAGCAAAGTTTCAGTGGTTGAGAGGTTATTCTGGAAGTTATCTTATGCATTATATAAATCTCCATTTTTATTTCATGGTGTATTGAAGTAGGTGGAGGTAAGTACATGAAACTGTAGAGCTGTGCTCCAGTTGCCTTAATTCTTGAAGACAATTGTATAAGGTTATAACTTTTACAATGCGACTGTGTGATTGTGGAAACCTTGTGTCTGTTGCTCCTTTTAACCAGGGTATGGATGGATGAGTAAAAAAAAATGTATAAAAGTTAAATAAATAATAAGAGTAAAATAAATTGGATAGATGGAAATACTGGTAGTCAATGAGAGGGAATCTGTAAAGGGTATGATATGCATGAGTTTTTTCTTTTTATTTCTGTTTCTGGAGTGATGCAAATGCTCTAAAAAATTATCATTGTGCCAGGAACAGACCTGCTTTAGTATCTCCGCCATGCTAGATCCCTGGCTGGGAGTCACCCATGGGAAGTGTGGCCGTCACGAAAACTTAGAGATAGATTATGGAACACAGCTGCTGAGGCCCTTGGTCAATTAAGCTCTCAGGGTTGAAGGACTATGAGGCACATTCCTATAGCCACTGCAGCCACCTTTTGGTGGACAAATTTGGCAATGTGTATTAACAGGTTTTAATTTTCTTTTTAATCTTGTAATTCTCCTCCATGAAATCTACCCTAAGAAAATATCCTAAAATGCAACTGAGAATTTGATTTACAAAGCTGGCTGTTAAAATGATTTATAATAGCAAAAAAAAAGACAAAAATAAATTTAAAAAAAAAGAAAAGCATTTATAATAGCAAAAGTGTAGAAGCAAAACATCACTTCCAGTTAATCATGGCAGTCTCCACTGCATCCATTTCACTCATTTACTTTGACAGCAGAGTCCTGAGAGCATTCACATTTATGATCTCTGTTATAGGGATAAAAACTGATTTTTAAAAATCTATTGGTTACTGCTAACTTTAGTTCTGCTAAACTTCTTTGCAACTCTAGTTCTGGAAGGAATACTCCATATCGTATTCTGGGAGCTGTTTCCCAAGTTTGTAAGCATATGTAAAAATTTACCAAACTGTACTTGTGCCAGTTTGAAACTATTATGTATCCCAGAAAGTCCATGTTTTAAACCTGGTTCAATCTTGTGGAGGCAGCTGTTTCTTTTAATCCTGCTTCAATACTATAACATGAAACCTCTGATTAGATTATCTCCACAGAGCTGTCCGCTCCAATTGTAGGTGTGACCTTTTGATTAGATGGAGATGTGATTCCACCCATTCAAGGTGGGTCTTGATAAGTTTACTGGAGTCTTTTGAAAGGGGACAACATTTTGGAGAAATCTCAGAGCTGACAGAGAGAGAGAGAGCTGACAGAAACTCAGAGCAGAGCTGACACAGATGCCCACACTTGGAGAACAGAGACACAGATGTTTGGAGCTGCTTGGAGCCCAGCAGACACAGATGTTTGGAGCTGCTTGGAGATGTTAAGCAAGCCAGAACCTAGGGAGAGCCATGGGAATTCAAGAGATGAAAGCTAGCCCTAGAGAAGCAAAGGGAGACACCCCCACAGGAACAGAGACTGGAAGCAATGGAGACTAGGAGCAAGGGACCAGCAGATGCCAGCCACATGACTTCCCAGCTGACAGAGGTGTTCCTGACCAATTGGCCTTTCTTGAGTGAAGTTAACGTCTTGTTGGTGCCTTACTTTGCACACTTTCACTTCCTGAAAACTGTAAACTTGTAACTTATTAAATCCCCTTTTTAAAAGCAAAAAAAAAAAATTATCATTATGATGAATACACAACTATGTGACGATATTGTGAGCCACTGATTGTACACCATGTATGGAATGTTTGTGTGTGAAGATTTATCAATAAAAATATTTAATTAAAAAAAAGGCCAATGAAGTTCGGGATTTCTCTCTCAACTGGGAGAACCCATGGCAACATCAGCTAGCTTTCTCTCTTGGCTTCTTGTTTCATGAAGTTCCCCTGGGGGTGTTTTCCTTTTTCATCTCCAAAGGTCTCTGGCTTCAGTTTCATGTAATCTCTTGGTTCTAAAGCTTTTTCCAAAATGGGTCCCTCTTAAAGGGCTACAGTAAACAACCTCACCTTGAATGGGTGAAATCAATCTCCATGGAAACCATCTAATCAGAAATTAGTACCCAGAATTGGGTGGGTCGCATCGCCATGAAAGCAATAAAAAAGATTCCACCCAGCAATATTAAATGAGGATTAAAGAACATGGATTTCCTGGGGTACATAATAGCTTCAGACTCGCACAATGGGCTAGGCAGGAAATTTGAAAACATATAGAGGTGGATATAAAGAGATGTGGAAAGAATTTAGATTTCTTGGTAGGAGTTTAAATGTCATGAAAATGCTCCTGAAAGACAAGGTGTTGTTTTCTTTTCTCAGAGTACATCCAGGGCTTCACTTCTTCCCTTTCTATCCCACAGGTTAAGAATAATCATCTACATCCAGTAAAAATGAGCAAAAATACAACTGAAAACAGGCTTGCTCTTCATGGAACAAAGGTGCAATGCCAATCAAAGGTAAATTGTGACTGTTGTAGCATTCAAATGAGGCTTAAGTATAAATAAAAATAGACGCATGCATTAAAAAAATGTGTGCATGCATGTGGAGAGGGGCTCTTACAAAACTTCAACCCTAGCCTTTATTCAACACAAGCAAATATTAGCTGCATGCCCACTGATTTATGGGCACCAAGGAGTACAGTAACATTGACATTTGAAGGTGGCTGGCTGTGTAGAAAGTGTAGAAATATTCAGAGATCCTCAGCCTTCTAAAAACACTTCTAGAAACACTTCTAGGTCAGGGATGAGCCTCACCTGTATATAAGCCAAATTAGAGTCCCACCAGGGAGCTTCTCTCTAGCCTACTTTCTATCTGGGCTCTCTATTGGGAATTTTCTATGTCCTCTGGGCATCTCTCTT
Organism: Myrmecophaga tridactyla; assembly: GCA_004026745.1. Classification (NCBI taxonomy): domain Eukaryota; kingdom Metazoa; phylum Chordata; class Mammalia; order Pilosa; family Myrmecophagidae; genus Myrmecophaga; species Myrmecophaga tridactyla. The sequence goes on from PVIY010044050.1 coordinate 15,334, forward strand.
CCTAGTGTGTCCAGCTGTGCTTCACAGAGAATGATGGCCCACATTGCATGCTATCTCCTGGGGCCTTCACTCTCTACAAAATTCTCTATATACGAAAATGCCATTACATGCCTTTTCAGTTACAAAGTCCTGTCTGCACTACAGGCCCTTTGGTTTCTACCCTAGTTCTTTGTAAAGGGAATCAAAAAGCAATCTGTTGTCACCTGCCATGAATCACATCTGTCCATTTCCTTTATCTCCCTTCCTCACCTTTCTCTCTTTCAAGTACCCATGCACAAAATCTTTTCCCACCCTATTCTAACCTCAAACATAAAAACCCTCAGTATGTCTTGACACAGACAGAATATACACAGGGAGAATATTTTGGGAATAAAAAGCTGGATGCATATATTTAATCATGTAGTAGAGAGCCTAGGTTTTCTATCTGTGGTCTGTTTGTCCATCCATTCATCCATCCACCAATCCATCCATCCATCCATCCATCCACCAATCCATCCATGCATATATCCCCTGCCTAACTTCAAAAGAATTTGGAGTAGTTTATTTGTCAGATGTTTCAAGAACTGGCTTACTTAAAGCTCAGAAATACTACTCTTTCTGCTGAAGCCTTGAGCCTACCCAAAGCTTGTGAATCAAATTCCAGAATAACAATGGAAGTTTTATTGTTTTTTATTTTTCAGAATAAATTATGTTCTCAAATTTTATTTAGAGTGATAAGGGTGAAAGAGAGAATACCTACTCCTTCCTCCAACATGATAAGCATTTACTTTTGACCCCCATATCTCGAATTTTCTCTTTCTCAGCAAACAAGATGCTGAGTACTTTGATTGAGTATCTTAATCAGTGAATTAAGAAGTGTTGAAAGGTCAGGATCTAGGGAGAAGCACCGAATTGTCAGCAGTACTGCTTAAGTAGTCTGAGTTTTCAGTCACATTCCCAACTTCTTATGCCTGTATTTCCCCATCTCTAAAAAAATGAGTATGTCTTATCCTCTTTCAGAGCATGCCCATCCTGAGTTGCAAGCTTTGGTCAGTAAATGGCTTTTCAAGGAAAATAGGTGATGAAAAGAGTTATCCTAAATGGTAAAGGCTAATACAAAGTAGATCAGCTGAACACAAAGCAGAAAATGTTATGGTATCATAGAGAGCAAAAGGAACAGCACAAGAACAGAGAGGTTTGAGAGGAAACAGAAAGTAGAACTTTGGAGAAGAAAGTGCTGGCTCTCAGCTTTCTCTAAAGGAGTCTTTGGACTTTACTCCCCATCACTACAAGGTGGGTTGCTGCTTGTTCCTCCTTTGATCTGGTTCCACAGGTCTAGATTCTCTAAGAAAACAGTCAAAATACAGTCAAATTTTGGTGTGAATGTCACCCTATGGAATAATGTTTGAACTAGATTTACCTGCTTCTTAAATAGATAGATAAATTATACTTCCAAAGGCATGGTGCCAATGCCAAATGATTGCCGAAGGATTTGGAGAGTGGGAAATCAGAGGAGGAGATGGTTTCCTAAGTAGGTTTCGTCTTAGCCAAACACTGGAAATAAGAAAATATGTGTACAAATCTTTATTAATACAGTTATGCACCATCATAACAAACTCCACAGGCATTGAATTAACCTTGAAATGAACTTTTTAATCTTATGCCCTAAGTGCTTTGGGGTCCTGTCTAAACATATTGTAGCATTTGTTTATGTAAAAATGCTGCACCATGAAGATAGAAAGAGGAGGCTCCCTTGAAAGTCACCATGGGGTAGTAAGAAGAGAGCAGGCTAAAAATTAGGAGACTTAGGCTTCAAATTTTGATTCTGCCTGTGATTAAGTGTAGAGATGTGGCCAAGTCAAATTATTTCTCTGAGTCTTGATTTGTTCATTTGTAAATAAGCACTTTGGGCAACATACTAATACCCTCCCAGCTCTATTATCATATGAGCCAATGGTAGGTGAAATGAAGGCTCTTTCCAGCACTATGGTACACAAAGTGTTGCTTTTATTTTTTACATTATGAAGTTCTTTCTTAAAATTCTTGAATCAAAAATTCACTTAATGGTGATATCCATAAATAGCACTAGGGAAAAATGTTGTAAAAACAAGTGAACATATCCATTTATATTTCCCATGATATTAATTCAAACTTTACATTGAAAGAATGTTTTTCCCTTAAAATGTAAGACAAATCTAGCCTATGAAGACTAACTCAACTCAAGAAAGGGCATATAGTGGAAGAGTACTGAGACAAAGAAAGTAGCTGTGGGGAAAATACTTTTTTCCTAATTATAAATTTAAGAAAACCAAGTGATCCTCAACCAGGTACAATTTTGCCCCAAGGCACCATTTGGCAATATCTAGTGACATTTTTCAATTGCTCCAAATGGTTGGTGCTATTGGCATCTAGTGGGTAGAGGCCAGGGATGTTGGTAAACAACCTACAAGGCACAGCATAACTCCAAGATCAAAGAAGTTTCAGCCCCAAATGTCAATAATGTTGGATTGAGAAACCTTGATGTGACCCTCTCAGTTTTACTAGGTGTATTATATCAAGCTTGAAATGCCTAAGTTTATGTTGAAACCTGTGGACTTGCCATAAAAATGCTCATTTTAATTTTGCCTGGGAAGCAATTATCATCTCTGATGAAATTCTCTGGGCAAAAAAAAAAGTATTATTTTTGTGTATTCAGGCATTTATTCCTACATTCTTGTTACTAAGCAATGGGCTTGCTGCCCAATCCACACAAAAGTCAATACCATGACACCAGGATTTCGAGAAAAGAGATTTATTATAAGATTGACCAGCAGTGAGACAAAGAGGAAAGCTCACATCTGTTTCCCTGACCTAAGAACTAAGGGAGATATATAGAATGGAAACAAGGAAACAAAGGGAAGTAAGGACAGTGGTGGTATTTGAAGTGCATTTTTAATATTTGAAACTTATTTTGATTGGTTGCTTAAAGGATGGTAGAAACAGCCTAGAAGCCCACATCTTGTTTTCCTTTTGAAAGGATCCCTCAAATTTTATTTGCTTCCAACAACTCCTCATTCCCATAGTCTTGGTTCCGAGGAAGGTGATTTTTGTTCTAGTGTCTCAGGGATCACTCAGGGAACAAATGCTTCTACATTTGCTCTAGTCTCTCACTTACAGCTGGGCTTGCTACCTGTAAAACAATCTCAGGAAGAATTTTAGTTATGGGAGAGGGATAAATCCTGATAAGCAGAGTCAATCTGAATCTTGGTTTTGGCCATGATGCCTGTTGTCTTGCCCATGTTTCCTTCTGAGTTTAAATCCAGCAAACTCAGCTATTTTGTGTTTTGTGTATTGCTATTTCATATCTTAATTTTTAATGTAGTAGTTTTCAGTTTATAGCACAGAAATTACCTGATATTATTTGTGGTCATATTGAGAAATATGACAATCCAGCATATTAAATTTTTCAGACATTTCTCAGCACTATCAAATCCAAAAGTATTAATGGAGAGCCATGCTGTGGTTTCAAGTACCCATCTTCAAATTAGCTGAACCCTCTGTGTCTGATAGACTTTTGTGATGGACATCAGCCACCCTAACTTGAAAATAATCACTGGTAACTGACATTTGCAAAGGAGAAATTGATTATTCAATGATTGAAAAGCAGTTTCTAAAAGCTCCTGAGATAATTACAGAAGACTATATTGACTCCCAGTATCAAATTTCTAATGTTACTCATTCCTACTTTCAAATCCATTATCCTCTATTAATTACAGTGTGGGAGCTTATACTGAAAGATGACCATTATCATTTCATTCTCTCCCTCACAGGTATGTTATTCCCCCACCAAGTGCTGGAGTCTATTCCTTCACCTTTTTTGCATCTGGGCTGGCCAGGGGCTGCATTGGCTAATAAAATATAGCTATGCCGGTTTAAGACCTAGTCAGGAGTAGAATTTTCTGCTTCCTTCTTCTTGGAACCCAGCTCCCATGGTGTGAGAAAGCCCAAACAGTCATGTGGACAGGTCTATATGAAAAAAAAAAAAAAATCAAGGCCTTTAGACAACAGCACCAGCTGAAATCCCAGCTGACAGCCAGAAACATCTTGTTAACCCTGTGAGTTAGCCAACGTAGAAGTAGATCTGTTGGCCGACTTTGAGCCATGCCAACTGATATTCCATGGAGCAGAGATAGATTGACTACACCTAATCCTGCCTAAATTACAAAATTATAAGCAAATAAATAATTGTTTTAAGTCATTAAGTTTAGGAGTAGCTTTTATGCAGTGGCATACATCAAAATATGAATTAAAAAGTGATCCCTGGGCAGGCAATAGTGGCTCAGGGACAGAGTTCTCGTCTGCCATGCCGGAGACCTGGGTTTGCTTCCTGGAGCCTACCCATGCCAAAAAAAAAAAAAAAAAAGTGACTCCTATTAATAGGCAGACCACTGTTAATATAATATAAAGATCAATTCCCTTTCTTTTAACAGATATCTTATGAATTATTTTATTTCTTGCTAGCTAGACTCATTGGGGTATTTGAGATGATCAAATACATAAACAATGCCAATTGCATGATCTATCGAGATAAGTACATGGCTTTTGCTATGAAATACTTATGTTTCCTCCGCATTTCCATATCTACCTTTAGGTCCTTTCTGTGGTGGCATGAGCAAAACAAGGACATGGCACTACATGAATTTGGAATCCCTCACCTTTAAGAGTTGCTGCTGTCACCCTGTCTCCTTCCACTCAACAAAAGTATGAAGCTGAATCTGTATGCTGTGGGAGGGCACAGTTAGAATAAAGTTGGTGTGGCATTGTAATGGAAAGTCCCATGAATTTCTCTTTGTAGTAGGTAGTGACCAGTTGCTACTTCCTCCTAACTTTTTATTTCACACTTATTACCCCTGAATCAGTAAGCATTTGTTCTAGTTTGCTAGCTGCCGGAATGCAACACACCAGAGACGGATTGGCTTTTAATAAAAGGGGATTTATTTTGTTGGTTCTTCAGAGGAAAGGCAGCTAACTTTCCACTGAGGTTCTTTCTTACGTGGAAGGCACAGGATGGTCTCTGCTGGTCTTCTCTCCAGGCCCCTGGGTTCCAACAGCTTTCCCCAG
>PVIY010044051.1:0-19947 GCA_004026745.1 Myrmecophaga tridactyla
TTTTTTAAAACAGGCATTTAGGGCAATAAATTTCCCTCCCAGCACAGTCTTTGCCACACCCCATAAGTTCTGATAAGTTGTATTTTCATTTTCTTTCATCTCCAGATAGCTACTGATTTCTCCAGCAAATTCTTCTTTGACCCACTGGTTGTTTAAGAGTGTGTTATTTAATCCCCACATATTTGTGAATGTTCTTGTTCTTTGGTGGTTATTGACATCCAGCTTCATCCCATTGTGATTAGAGAAAGTGCTTGGAATAATTTCAATATTTTTAAATTTATAAAGATCTGTTTTGTGCCCCAGCATATGACCTATCCTGGAGAAAGCTCCATGAGCACTAGAGAAGGATGTATATGCTTGTGCTTTGGGATGCAGTGGCCTCTATATGTCTGTTAGGTCTAATTCATTTATCAAGTTATTTAACTTCTCTGTTTCCTTTTTAATCTTCTGTCTGGTTGTTCTATCTATAGAGGAGATGGTGTATTGAAGTCTCCTACTATTATTGTTGAAAGATCAATTGCTCTTTTAAATTTTGCCAATGTCTGTCTTGTGTACTTTGGAGCTACTTGATTGGGAGCATAAACATTTATGATTGTTTTATCTTCCTGGTGAATTGACCCTTTAATTAGTACATAGTATTCTTCTTTGTTTCTTATGATGTCTTTACATTAAAAGTGTACTTTGTCTGATATTAGTATAACTACTCCTGCTTTCTTTTGGCTATAACCTGTGTAGAAAATCTTTTCCATCCTTTCATTTTCAATCTGTTTGTATCCTTGTTGTCTAAGATGGGTCTCTGGTAGGCAGCATATGGCTGGATTATGTTTCTTAATCCATTCTACCAATCTGTATCTTTTAATTGGTAAGTTTAGTGTGTTAACATTCAAAGTTATTAATGAAAAGACATTTCTTGAATCCACCATCTTATCTTTTTTTTTTTTTTTTGGATTTATTCTGTTTGGAGTTCATTGGGCTTCTTTGGCTTGTGTATTTATGTCCTTTATGAGATTGGTAAGTTTTCCCCCATTATAGCATCAGCTACGCTTCCTAGCCCTTCAATTCTCTCTTCTCCTTCTGGGACACCAATGATTCTTATATTTGTGCACTTTATTTTACCTATCATTTCCCTGAGATCCAATTCAAAGTTTTGCATCATTTTTTTTGCCATTTGCTGTTTTGAGTCTTCAAAGCCAGTTATCCTGTTCCTTAAACCACTTATTCTTTCTTCTGTCTCTTCAAATCTGATGTTATGTGCCTCTAGTATGTTTCTTATTTAGTCAACAGAGTCTTTAATCTCTGAATATCTGCTATTTTCCTATTTATTCTTTCAAATTCCTCTTTATACTCTTCTACTGTCTTCTTGATCTACTTTATGTCATTTGGTATCCCACTTATTTTATTAAGTAGAGTTGTATGAACATATTTGATTAGTTGTTCCAATGTCTGTGTCTCCTCCAGTGTTTTAATTTGATCATTAAGCAGGGCTATATCTGTCTGCATTGTGATATGTTTATTGATCTTCTGCTGTCTTTGTGGCATTTAAATATCTTGATTGATTGACTTTGGGAGTTGATTTCTTTCAGTAGTCTAAGGTCTTGCATTTGCATGATGGTCATACAGCAGGGAACAGGGTACAGGGTGGGGCACTCAGTGCAGTGATTTGTTTCAGGGCAGGTATAGGCAGGCACAAGTTGGGAATGTTATGCTGATGCTTGTGAATGTGGGCGCCTTGCAGCCAGGGAGGATGTAACTTTGTGGGTATGCCATTCTGGAGGGTGTAACCCTGTTATGCACTGGTCAAAGGCACATAGCCCTTTGCATGTATATATAGAGCTGTGGCAGCAGGTCAGCATTATTTCTTCATGGAATGGGGGCAGATGTGACCCTGCTGCACAGGTCAGCACTTTCACAGAGCTGGGTAATATGGCTGAGGACCGTGCACATGTGTGGTTCTAGGACTGCTATAAACAGAGATTTCCAGAGCTGAATGATGTGATTGGGGGCCTATGCACATGCTTGGGCCTAGGAATCCTGTAAACTGATGTGCAGAGCTCACGGAGGGCTCAGTGAGGTGTGTGAAACTATGGGCAGGGGTAGCCTGGATATGGAGGTTAGTGCCTGCAGCCTTTGCGTGCTGGCAACAGCCTGGAGGGAACAGGGAGGGGGAGGTAGTGCTCAGAAGGGCTACAGGAAATGTGGGCTGGACTGCACTTAGGTGGGGGTGTAGGGCAGGTACGTGCACTGGGGGCTGATGCAGTGGGGGCTCCTGGACTGTGGGGAATGGAAGTGGGTGATGAGTTTTGAGTGCATAGGGTTATGGGGTGAGTCACAGGTCATGGGGTTGCACTGGTGAGGGTAGCATGCCCAAGAAGAGTGGCCTGGCTTACTCCCTATTCCCCAGCTCCCATTCGTGCACTCCCACAGGCTCTATTCCTCTGTGCCAGGCTCCAGTTTTCTGTCTTTCAGTTCTTGCCCTTTGCAACTATGGCTGCCCTATGTAATGCAGAAGGTTCTCCCACGCCGCTCTCCTGAATCACCTTCTCAGTCACCCTCCTGTCCCTTCTGTAACTTTTCCATGGAGCAGGGCTAATCTCAAGCTACTCTATTCAGCCATTTTTCTGGATATCCTAGCATTACTTTTAACACATTTGCATTTTAACACTTGCTCTTTCTTGAATGCTGTACAGTGTTATTCTGGCCTCCAGAGTTTCAAAATATTTTTTTTTCTGCCGTCTTTCCCAGGTGTCCCTCACATTTTTTTCTAATAATCTAAAAAAAATATATTGTGGTAACATATTTACAAAATGATATTTACTAATTTAACCTTGTTCACATTTGCTGTTCAGTGGTGTTAATTATATTCACAGTGTTGTGCTACCATCACCACCATGCATTCCCAAAACCATTCCATCACTCCAAATAGTAAATCTATACCTATTAAGCATTAGCTGCCCATTACCTATCCTCACCCCAACATCTTTGGTGTTAACACACATCTCAATTAAATGCTATGAAATGGGTCAAGTTAAACAATGGGAATTTATTTGCTCATGATTCTGTAACTGAGAAGATGTCCAAATCAAGACATGATCAAGGTAATGCTTCCTTCCCAAAAGCTGGCTTTCTGGGTTGATGATTAATGCCTGCCAGTCATCACTGGTTCCTCAGTCTCCTGGTTTCTCCCTTCTCTTCAGAGTTCTGTTTCAGCTTCCTGCTTCCTGTGGTTTTCTGTCTCTGTCTGAATTTCATTCTCTTATAAAGCACTTCAGTAAAAGATTAAGACTATTAGTTAGGGTTTTCTAGAGAAACATAATCAACAGGAAACTCTCACAAATATAAAATTTATAAAAGTGTCTCATGTGACCGTAGGAATGTAGAGTCCAAAATCCACAGGGCAGGCTGTGAAGCTGACAATTCTGATGGAGGGTCTGGATGAACTCCACAGGAGAGGCTCACCAGCCAAAGCAGGAAGGAAGAGTCTGTCACTTCTGAATCCTCCTTAAAAGGCTTCCAGTGATTAGATTAAGCATCACTCATTGCAGAAGACACTCCCCTTGGCTGATTACAAATGGAATCAGCTGTAGATGCAGCTGGCATGATCATGATTTAATTCTATGAAATGTCCTCATTGCAACAGAGAGGCCAGCACTTGCCCAACCAGACAAACAGGTACTACAACCTGGCCAAGTTGACACATGAACCTGACCATGACAAAGACCAATCCAGTTTGAGGTGAGAGAAACCTTAATAGAAGAAAACTCATCAAAAGTCCCATTTACAGTGGTTTTATACCCACAAAAATGGCTAACTTTAAGGAAATGTTTTTCTGGGGGTACATACAGCTTCAAACCACTGTATCTGGTATTTTGGTTTATCAAATACTGCCAGAAATGCAACACACCAGAAGTGTTATGGCTTTTAAAAAGGGAATTTATTAAGTTAATAAGTGTACAGTTCTAAGGCCAAACTAAGGCATCCAGAGACAGATATCTTGACTCAAATATAGTCACTGTCTGTCATATGGGAAGATGCAGCCAGCATCTGCAGGTCTCTACTCCTGATTCCATTGCTTCTAGGCTCTGAGGGGAGTAGTTTCATCTCTAAGCATCTGTCAGCCTTCACTTTGCTCCCCCAGGACACAGCTCTGGGTTCTGGCTTGATTAGCATCTCATGGTAAGGCACAGGACAATGTCTGCTGGGCTTTGTATCTTCAAAGATCCATGTCTGAACTTATGCTCTGTTGGCAGTCCCAGCATCTCCAAATATCTGTGTCTCTGTTGGCTCTAAAGCAACTTGTTTCTCCAAAATGTTTCTCCTTTTAAAGGACTCCAATAAATTAATCAAGACCTTTCTTGAAAGGGTAGTCACATTTCCATCAAATCAAAAGGCCATATCCACAATTGGGTGTGTTGCATGTCCATGGAAGTAATCTAGGCAGATGGTCACACCCACAACTAGGTGTGTCACATCTCCAGGGAAGCAATCCAATCAGTTTCCATTGCACAGTATTGAATCAGGATTAAAAGAAACATGGCTACCACCACAAGATTGGATCAGGAAAAAGGATGTGGCTTTTCTGCACTACATAACAGCTTCAAACAGGTACACATTGTTACCTATAATTTTTTTTTGTCTATATGAACTTGTATATTTTAGTTCTTTTCATATAAGTGAAATCATGCACTATTTATCCCTTTGTCTCTGGCTTATTTCACACTTTATGATGTCTTCACAGTTCATCCATGTGATAATAGCATGTTTCAGAACTTCATTCCTTATTACAGCTGGATAATATTCCATTGTATGTGTATATCACATTTTGTTTATCCATTCATCAATGGATGGGTACTTGGTTTTCACACACCTTTGGGCTATTGTGAATAAAGCCACCGTGAACATTGGGGTACTGATATCTGTTTGAGTTCCTAACTTCAATTCATTGAAATCTACATGAATAAGTGGGATTGCCAGAACATATGGTAATTCTGCACTTAACTTGATGAGAAACTGCCAAACTGTTTCAACAGTGGTTGCCTCATTTGACATTCCCACACACAAAAAAAAATGCACAAGGTTTCCTATATCTCTGTATCCTCACCAACACTTGTTATTTTCCATTTTCTTAATAACATCAATTCTAGTGAATGTATGGTGGTATCCTGTTCTGGTTTTGATTTGCATTTACCTAAAGGCCAATGATTTTGAATGTCTTTTCATGTGACTATTGGCCATTTTTGTATATTCTTTGGAGAAGAGTCCATCCAGTCCTTGATTTATTTTTTAAATAAGATTGTTTTTTCTTAAGTCAAATGAATTTTTTAAATTATTTTTATTGATGAATCTTTACATACCTACAGTTCATATATGGTATACAATCAGTGGCTCACAGTATCACACAGTTGTGTATTCATCACCATGATCATTTTTAGAACATTTGCATCACTCCAGAAAAACAAATACAAAAGAAAACCTGATATATACCATACACCTTACCCCTCCCTCTCATTGACTGCTAGTATTTCAATCTACTCAATTTACTTTACCCCTCATCCCCCTATTATTTATTTAAATTTATCCATTTTTTTTTTACTCATTTGTCAATACCCTGGGTAAAAAGAGCATCAGACACAAGTATTTCATAATCAAAAACAGTAACACTGTAAGAGCTGTGAGTATCTCTGAAGGGTTTTTACCCAAAGCTACATAATTTGATTTTGATTTTGATTTTTAGATGACTCTAGTTACTGGGTGGAGAATAGCTTAAAGAAGTAATTCAATTATATTGGTGTTGGCTTTTCTTAAAATTTCATCTTCAGTACTCCCTGTTGCCCCTTAAATCCTCGGAAGATTCTCTTTCCTTTTTCCCCTCCATTTTACACATTAGTTATTGGCCTCTGGGCGATGCGTGACTTCTCTCTCATCCAGGAGCAGCGGATGCATTTGGAAACAGGCAAATTCATATTTCAGTGGGACTAACTTATGAGCTAGAAAAAGTGTTAGCGGGAACAAATGCCTAGATTTCAATTAAGGTCCTGGGGCGACAGTCCTTGCTGGGGATAAAATCATTGACTATTAACAGAAAACCAAGGAAAATACTGCATTTGCTGAGCACTTAAGGATCAAATTCTTATACTAGGCACACCAAATATTGATCCTATTAAAGCAAGAATAGTTTTAGACACTGATTGCTAGTGATTGTGAGACTGCTAATCTATCGCTATGGTTATTCTGTATTTCCCTAGAACTGGGCAAGGCTTCATTTTCCAAACCTGATACTGTCTGAAAGAAAGGATTTAGCAACAAAGGATTGGGTCCCAGATTATAACAGGTCTTGGTATACAGCACCTAGACATTCTAAGTATCATAGAGATGTTGGGAAACCACAAAGGCTTTCGACCAAGAATACATGAATGCAACTATTTTCATAGAAATGTCGACTGATGGAATGGAGGCAGAAAGACTTAGTAAGAGGGTTTTTGAGAATGCAAACTAGCCATTGGGACTAGAGAAGATAATGGATTTACAGATACTGCATTTAAAGCATATCAGGATGTTGTGATTGGTTAGATGTGGTTCATTAAGAGACAAATAAAAGATGATTCCAAATATTTTAATTTGGATAATTTGGGTGGCTGCCAATACTGTTCTGGAAGACAGAGACAGTTAATGTTAAAGATTTGCCATTATCAATTCTTCAAAAATACAGTTAATATAAAATACTCTTGGAAATTGTTTCTTTTCAGTCTATGGCAGGTACAAAAAATAATTTTGGGGTTTCTGAGACCTTTTGCCTTTTCTAAAGATTGCCCCTTTGGTCACCGGGTGGTTAGTTATCCCAAGATGTAATTTATTTAGAAAAGTATGGCTGGTGGATTTATGTTGTACTGAGTCTGATAAAGATCTTTCCTGGAGCCTGGAAGGCAAGCCTGCCAGATTTTATTTAGTTTTTAATGAATGAATAAATGAAGTCAAGACTATAGAGTGAAAACCACCTCTGGTTACCAAATGGTCCATGACTTTCTTTGTTTCACTATTTTGAGCAATTGTACTTATTCTTTTCAAATGTGTATGTTCATTTGAGAGATTCACCTCAGGCATACTTATTTGTTTTTTAGATAAAACCACTCTTTAAAATGGAACACTAAAAGAACAGGCTGCATTGCAAGCATATAAAACCCTGGGTACCAGATGGAAAATGTCTTAGCCTTGTTCTTCTGATTTCCTAAAGTAAAAGATTTGGTAAACATTCAAATTTTATTTCTGTTGTTTTCCCCTGTTATATAAAAAAAAGCGTATTGATAGCATATAGAAATGGTTTTCTAGAAGCAAATCTGCAGAGAATTTTAAGATCGCACCATCCCCTCCAAACACCTGTGGTATGATTTTTCTTTATAAAATCTACCCAGCTGAAATATTTTCTGGTAAGTTTAAATGCATATGAACTGCTGCTCTGGAGAATTTTTTAATTGAGTACTTAATTTTGCACTTTATTGAAATGTGTACTTTGAAAACATTGGTGAAATTTGCCATTTCCCACCTGGCACCAGCAACAGCTGGAGCCTGGAGCCATTCACGAAGGCCTACACTCATGCAGCACTAATCTAAAGCAAATGCCTTGTTAAAAGCTACCTCCTTGCCCCTTTTTCTGTTAAACGTAGCTTAACTGTTTAAAAAAAAAGTGTAATATTTTATTTAAGGTCCAATTTTCCTTTAATTCTCCTCTTTCCTTTCCATTCCTACTGCTCTGCAACAATTATCAGTGGTCATACTCTTAACTTAGAAATATTTATAGAAAGAAGATTTGTTTGAAATGAGCAGATGGGCCAGTCCTAAGACAAGCTGCTATATTAATAAACATGTGTGGTGCTTTATCAGCAAAGAAGCCTATTTTGACATTTCTTCTGGGTGATTTGTATAGCCTATCACTATCACACCTGGTGCAGGGACAATAAATGGGCACTTAATAGTCAAGCAGTGTGCGAAACCTTCCATTATAACTTCATTATGTCAGATATAATCGTCTATTATTTAATGTCAGGTACTTAATTTATGATCAGTTTGCCCTATGGAATTTGTGGCCATGTAAATGAGTGGTCTATTCATGTCACTTTTACTGTAAATTTCTTTCTCCCAATATCAGCCCATTTTTAAACACATGGAATTAATTTGATATTCATTTTGGATTTTAGAATAAAAACTGTTTTGTGCATGTTTGTAAAATTCAAGATGAGAACACGTGAATCACATATAATATAAAATTCAATTTACAATCGTGTTAATGTACATACCTGTTTCAAGGACAGGCGTAATTATTTGGTTTCCTTTACTGATGAACTTCAGTCTGGTTTTGGAAAAGTGGCAGCATTCTTGGGGAAAAAAAAAAAACTAAACCTACTTCTCCATTGGACAGCATAAACAAGTTGAACACTGTAAAAAGACAATGTAGAGGGGTGCGAGGGTAGTTCAGTGATAGAATTCCCACATTCCATGTGGGAGACCCGGGTTTGATTCCCAGCCCAATATTTCCCAAAACAAACAAGCAAACGAACAAATGAAAAAAACAAACAAAAACAAAAATTGAACAAATGGTGCTGCAATAAGGGGATGCTCACATGGAAAAAGAACGAAATGTGACCCCCCCCCATGCAGCATAGAAAGAAAAAAAAAAAAAAGACAATGTAGGAGGGAGACAGTGAAAAGAGAAACTGGGTTTGAAAGAGATCTCAGAAATAAAGGAACAAAATACTAGTATTTCTTAGGAAACAACTTAAAAATAACAATCAAGATTGCCTTATAGGAGGAAAAGATCTCACACTCTTGTCAATAAAAAAGACCTTATTTTCCCTGTACTGGGGCTTAGGGTGACATTGCATGATTTTAAAATCAAAAGAGGTAACTTGCATTTTGTTGTCATGATGTATTGTATGTAATTGAAGAGTAAGCTTTAGAACTGTGGATTTTGTTGTTGACAAAGTCTCATTTACCATGAATAATACCTCATTACCAAAGCTGTAGCTAAGTTAAAACCACATTTTGTTAATATTTAGGAATAACTACACTTGCCGGATTCTATCTGGTGGGGGCGGGGGTGGGGATGTTCACGAACCGCTTTGACCATATCATTATATATAAAGATGAAACTCGAACTTAAAATCAAGAAACCCCTGGAAAAAATTTCAGGAAAATGCAGAGCTATTTTAAGAGTGTGTTTACATTGGTTTAAAATTACTTATCAGGAGCAATATGAACCTAGCTCTATATAAAGGAAACTTAGAAATAAACAAGAAATTTTTATGCAATTTCTTATGGCAGTTAAGCAATTTTGCCTTGCTTAGGATTCTGTTTAACATTGTTGAGCAGGTAAACTCAAGACCATTCTTGCTTGTTAGAATTTAAAATTCTGTTTATAGGAAATAAGTTAAAACTAAATATGAACATTTACAGTTGAGATACTTTGATCCAATATAGAAATAGCTATCTAATATATAAAAATAAATGTCAACATGTCCCAGCAGAAAAATTGAACAATCTCCAATTCTGCTATATTAATGAATGAAATTTTATCACAAGAAAGGCTATAAAATCTCTGGTTTAAAGTAAAGAAATCTGTGCCTTTTATCTTTAAGAAAAAGTGAGAAGATGTTGATTCATTTATTTTCTTCCCTTTGTTGTATTTACTATGGAGGAGGAAAGAGTTGGCTCAGTTTCATGGAAAATAAGACTTTCTTTGTAACTTAGCTTACATTCTTTGTGTGTTAGTGTGTGCCTAGAGCAAATAAAAAAGATCTTTAAAGAAATCTGAATTGAACCTTAGTGAGGCTAACAAAAAGAATGATCTTCAGAGTCACCTAACAGAGAGTTGTATGATAGTGGTTTTCTGTTAAATAAGCACAGCAGGTAGGATGGATGGTGGAGCGGAGCAGAAAGGAAGGGTACATATGCTAGAGTATTTGAAATTACCCTACTTACCTGGCAATTATTTGTTTTTATATAGCTATGAAGTTTGTAGGTATATTGTTATATATTGTAGTTATATTATGATTGTGATTGCATTGATTTTTTAGAGTGGTTGCATTAACAGGAAAAAATGCATTCTCATGGCAGTTTTTTTCCCATTATAATTGGCATTATCTATAAGGTGTTTTTATTTTTGTTTGTTGATTGGCTGGTTGCTTGTGATTTAGTTTTCGGTTTTAGAAATGAGATGTATGAAATAGTACAGTCTATAAAGAATGGCAAATCCGGGTGCTTATGTAATGATATAGGATAATCTTACTTTTTTTTTTATTTTGAGGGACTTAACCATTAATGATTAGCTTCATCTAATTTTCACAAATTTAACTTTGATATGAAATCTCCATTTACAAGTAAAGGAAGGGAAGCTCTGAAGTGTTGTAATTGATAAAAAAAATCTTGAGATTTCACTTTTCTGAGTCTACAACTGAGCTCATTGCTCTTCAAAGGGCATCTCTACTTACTGCTTTTAACTGGTGAGGCAGTACATTTCTCTATTGTTGGTTTTCTCGTTTGTGGTGTTTATTTCAACCGGTTACTTTGCTGGGGCCTATGGGAGCTTATAGTAAAGGTGTTCATTTTTCTTTGTTTAATTTTCTTGATGTCTACTTTTGAAATGAGAGTTTTCCTCTCAAAGGATAAGTAGGTAATTTGGGAAACAGGAATAAATAGCCCCTGTTCATGCATTTGCATCTGTATTGGAGGTGGGGGAGTCTTTAAAAGAATGGATTTTTTTTCCTTTTTTCCTGTATGATCATCTTTCAAAATATGCTCTTTGGAGGAAAGTTTCTCTCTTCCGAAAAAGGAGAGGAGATTGTGTTTTAGTTGGTTGTTTTTACTTTAGATTTTGTCTTTTAGATTTGCTTCCTTCCTTCTCCCTCCTCTTTTTCTGTTTCAAACAAAGAGTTGCTCCTGAACAACTTCTACTCTCAGGGAGAGTAATCACTAAATTCCATGTGCATTTTATCGATGTAAGAATTGGATAGGTTTTTAGATGCAAAGTCCCAGGTTCAAATTCCTATGAAATGCAATACACTGGGGGTGCGAGGGTAGTTCAGTGGTAGAATTCTTGCATGCCATGTAGGAGGCCTTGGTGTGATTCCCCAGACCATGCACTTCCCCCCCAAACAAACAAACAAACAAAATTCAACAAATGGTGCTGCAATAATGGGATACTCACATGGGAAAAGAATGAAATGTGACCCCTGACATACAGCATGCAAAAAAAAAAGCAATATTGTTAGCTACCTCCTTCCTCCCCCATTAGCCTTGACCCTCTCCTTTTTCTTCTTTCTCCTGTTTGCCTAAACAAAAACAATTAGGACAAAGAAAATCCTAGTTCAAATCTTAAACGTTTGAAAACTTGAGTATGAAAATCCTTAGGCACAACTGAATAATAGTGATCTCTACCCTGCCTTTCTATTAAGCTAGAGGCTCCCTTATGTATTTGCATATAAATTATATAATTTATTAAATTTGCATATGCATTCTTAGATCTTACAAAAATTCTCAGGAGATTTTTCATGTCAAAATCACAGCAGCCTGTACCCTGAAGGAAGTTCTTTCTTAAATTTTCTATTCTTCGTATCTTTTCATCTAACCGCTCGTTATAATTGACCCTAAACTTTGTTAGCAGCACATGGTTAGGTAGAGATTCTGAGGTTAGAAGACAAGCAGAAGGGGTTAAGAAGGCAAAAGGAACATATTCATAAAATAATCTAACTGGCATTTCAAAATTGTAGAGTAGAATACATTTTATAATATTGGATGAAGTAAAATAAATGACTTATCATGAGGGGAAATTAATTTTGATTGCAGAATGCTTGTATGAATAGTGAAATCATTTTTACATTCCTGGTGTTTTAAAATCTTGAGTTCCCTGCTGCCTTAACTTTATTCTTATCTTTGCACACATTATTCACATAGTGCACACTTGCACTAGGGGTCAGCAAGGGCATGGGAAGAGGTCAGCATGAATGGAGCCAGATGTTTGAAATTTGGTTTTAGATGTCCTTAATAAGAGCTGCAGGGCTGACACTATGGGTATTTTGCAATCGTTTGTTTAATTAGCTGAAACTCCAAAGGGAAAATTTTATGAAATGGCAAACTCCCAAAGCTAAATTTAAATCTGCTTTTTCTATGTATGACAGAACTTCGTAATACAGAAATGTTAAAAAGGCACTGGTGAATAAAACTCTATACAGTCGAAACCTTTTAATACCAAAAGTAATATCCTACAGAGAAAGGTGAAAATGGATTAAGTTAAAATATTATTCACATGTGAGAACTGAGGTAAATGTTTTCAGGTGACTAAGAAAAACATATTCTGGATAGGGAAATTTATTTTTTACTCCCTCAATCTCCCCCCTTTCTTGTTTCTTGTGGATTTCTCTATTTACGTAAGTGTATAATCAAGTTTATATTCTGCTCCCATCTAATTTTTTAAGCTACAAGATTTTTTTTTAAGCTACTAAAGAGGTATCTCTGAAGGTCATATAGACTTTTCATCATTAAGCTTTGGTGTGTGCAAGGTTTGGGTAGATGGCTGATTAAAAAGATCAGTGAAGGCAGTGCACTGGTGGCTCAATGGCAGAATTCTTGCCTGCTGTGCCAGAGACCCTGGTTTGATTCCCAGAGCCTGCCCATGTCAAAAAAAAAAAGCCAGTGAACTCAGTGTTCTGCATTTAGGCACACGTGCACCAAGACATCTGCAGATTGTGTGTGACCCTTCCCCACGAGAAAAAACATCTGGCTAAAGAGACATCACCTTAGGTGTTCTTGCTTTCAAAAAACAAAATCAGTCATATCCTTTACAAAATCCAAACCTTATTAATTTATTGATTCCAGATGAATAAAGTCCATCATGTTTGTGATAAACCTGAAGCTGAAGGGTGAGTCTATGTAAACCATTCTTAAAAGAAATTTGTGTTTTGTATGATGCTATATCCTTTGCTGTTTTCAGTAGTTGATGGCTTTAGCATATTTTTCTTGAAAAGATTAGCTAAATGGAGACTTCGAGCCATGAATTCATGCCGTCAACACTGAAGATGATAGCTTATACATTGGAAATTGGAAACAGGTGTTCAAGCACTGGGTTTTTTTTTTATGGCTATTATAAGCTACTTTCAGTAGTAGTCTGTAGGAAAACATATAAGAAAAGGAAAAGAGCAAATTATAATTTTTACAATTATTACATGACCTACACTAGTATTGACAGACTCAAATGGAAGAAAGGAATAAAGAAGACCAGAGGATTAAGTCTTTCAAAAATGGTGATGTGTACAACTTCCAGGACATGCCCTTGAAAGAAGGTGCCATTCTCCGAAACTTTTTATCTTGCCATTGCAAGATAGAGGAGCCATTGCAAATGGCAAGCTAAAAACCATGCATTAAAGAAAGCAAAGCAACATGGTCAAAGGGCCTACTACCAACTGCAGCCCTGGGAACATATACCTGCTTGGAAGAGAAATATCATCATCTCTTCAATAAGCCACTGTTATGTTGAATGTTCTGTAACTTCCAGCCAAACCTAATCTTACTATCTCTGCATGAACCCAATAATAATCTCACTTGCATACTATAACCATATCACATTCACGAGAGTTTCTGCCTTCAAAGTTGCCTACAACTTTTTGAAATTAATTTTTTTTGCTTACTGTTTCATCTTTTCTTCCTATTTGTTTGTTTGTTTTTTCTCTGCTAATTTCCCCCAGAATATAGTCTCTGATGACAAGTAAAATAAAAATAGCACTCAAGATCAATGGTTTCAGTAAAAATTTTAATTAAAAAAAATCTGTATATTTACTGTTTGTTCTCTACACATTGGAAAAAGACTAGCAAATAGTATGTGATAGAAGCAGACTCATTTTTCAGAGTTTGAACACCACTGCTTTAAAGATCCTTGTTAATGCTTTCACAACCACCCCTTGCCTTTCTGCATCTCTGCATCTCTTGTCTGTGCTATTCCAGAAGTCTCAAATTAGTTTCACTGCTCTTGAACTGTTTTCCATTCATCTCTGACCAGCTCCCTTACTTCTTTGTGGTAGTGTGGATTTATATTTCTTTAATGCTTTGCTATGCTCTATGTAGTTATTCCCCACTTATTACTCAAAAACCACTAAAACCATTATTTCCTCAGGGCATTTTTGGTAACTTGGCTGATGGTCATCTACTAGCTACCTATTAAATACTAGGAAGGAAAAAGGAATACGCTAACTTTTTTTTCTTTTTTTTGAAAATCTCTTATACAATTGAGAAATATGAAGAAATTATTCATGATTGAAAGTCTCCTACTATATTTTTCTCTTCTTCTTTTTTATTAACAATTATCACTCTCTGCTGTGCCATATTTAATGATCCAAAATTTGCTCAGTGGTACTATTAATCCTTAATGACAGAATTCAATAGCTTCTGTAGGAAATGTGACAGTTTGGAAAATAAGAAGAGATGATAGGGACCCAGTTATACAGTTAAAATGAGACATTGTACATGGTCACAGCATTTGATGTAAACCAATTTCTGACAGCAACTGCCTCCACAAGCACCATTTCTATGAATGTGTAGTGTTCAGTATGCTTTTACTGCATTTATTGGCATAACGTTTTGTTATAACCAGCTATTCCTTCATCTTTTGGTTGTAAAATTTTATATTGACATAATCAACATTTTTTACTATTTGTTAAAAAGGTAACACATGATCAGGTAGAATACATTTAAAAAAATAAAATTAAATATTACCTACGTACTGACTTCTCAGAGGTTGCTGATATCTTAATTGATAGCCTTCTAACCTACTGGTCTATTTATGTGGAGATGAGTATGTTTCTGAAAAGGGAATCTACAATACTTTGTTTTGCAACCTATTTAATCAATTTCAAAATAGATCATAAAAACATTCCACATTAATGAATATTTCTCTATCATTAATGTTTGTGTAACATTATATTTTTATGGGTATAAAAGAATATATTCAACCAATTTCCTGTTATAAGATAATTCAAATAAATTCAATTAGTTCACATTATAATTAGCACATCATTGATGTTTCTTGTCATTCTTGTGATTATATCTTTCTATACATCCATGATTGTGTCCTTAGACTAAATTCCTAAGTAATGAAATTTCTAAATTAAAGGGTAAGCAAACTGCTAAAACATTCTTTTATATTCATTGACAATTGCCCTGTAGAAATATTATACCAATTTACAGGCTAATCAGCAGTGTATGGGAAAGGGGGTCTTTCCCCCAAACCTCACCAGCTCTGTAATGCCATTTAAAAAATCTTTGCAGGGGGTGCAAGGGTAGTTCAGTGGTAGAATTCTCGCCTGACATGTGGAAGACCCGGTTCAATTCCCAGCCCCAATTTCCAACCCATGCACCTCCCAAAAACACAAGCAAAAAACCAAACAAGCAAAAATTCAACAAATGATGCTACAATAGTGGGATACTCACATGGAGAAAGAATGAAATGTGATCCCGCCATACAGCATACAAAAAAAAAATCTTTGCCAATTTAAGAGAAAGTGTATGTGTATGTGCGTGTGTGTGTCTCTGTGTGTGTGTGTGTAAATCACATGAAGGTATACATTTTTGTGTGAAAAAAAATCATTACATTTTTGTCATGGAAGCCTGTTGCTCAGAAGTTCCAAATGGGAATTTATGTTAAATGAAAAAAACCTACATATTTAAATAGTAATAGAAGAAGTTCAGATTGGTTTTTAAATCATGTATCTTTAATTTTATCGTAGAAACTGTAGTCTCATTTCTAGTTTTGAGATATAAGTTCTTCTAATTCTGAAACCATGTATCAAATTTTATTCAATAAGCTATAGCTTAGTTTTGACAATGAGATAATAGTTCTCACTTCTAGGTCAGTAACTTTAATAGCATTGCCACACGCGAGAAGAAATAATTAAAGACTAAAATCTCCTAAAGGCTTAATTTAGCACCCTATTTTGACTGTCTGTACCAGAGATCCTCCTATTACAAATTATAGCATAATTAAAATACATCATTATGATTTTCTGAGAGTTGCCTATGATGTCACAGACGCCTAGATCATGACAGAGGTGGTCAAGAAAGCTCCCCCCACCCCACACAATCAGATCCCCATCTGTGCCAATATTTAGAGAAATATTTTATGACACTGTCTAAATGGTTCTTGAAAACTGAACCAACTGTCTCATGAATAGGAGAACTATATGCATCTGAACAAGTTAACTATAAGTGATGCACAGTGGAGTTATGATAGTAATAACCAGTTCTTTGTACTGAAATGTCTTAACACTGAAGCAATAGAATTATTTGCTTTAAACTAGTATGGATTTCTTTTTGCCTTGCTTTGTCTAAGTTCTGCCAATCTTTTTTTTCCTATTTGAAAGTGGTCTTTGCTCACAATAGTCTACCTTGCAATGTCACTTTCTTTTATTAGGACTCTTATTACTATTTGTAAAAGTCCCAGGCTGCTTATAAAGATGCTCAAATTTCACTTTAAGTCCAGTAAATTTTAGCACCACATTACCAATGAATTATTGTTCCCCTGGGCACAAACTTCTAAATGCTGTCTGCTTTCCTTTGTACCCAGCTTCGCTTAGCTGAAGCTCTCTGTAACATTAAAATGGATTCCTAAATGTGTTTTTTGCTTCTCTTTAAAGAGAAAATTATATTATTTTTTTGTAGAATGTGCTTCAAAAACTGTACACTCCTTCTCCAAGTGGTCACAAGCAGATGTATCTTAACATTTTCTGTTAACCCCATGAAGCATTCTCACTGCAGCACTTTCAGGGATTTCTTTTTATCCATAGCTTTTAGAACAGTTTTGTTCCTTCAGTTTCTAGACTCTAATTTTATCTGTCTTTAGGTTAAATTTCCAATTCTTTCTTACAAGTTTTATAATCATTTAATATATAAATGCCAGCTGTGACTTCCTTTCTTATAAACAAAGAGAAAATGCAATCAACATAACCAAACACATTTAGTTTATTCCCAGTTGGGATTGCTTAAAATATTTTCATATTCCAGTAAACATGGTGTGGGAATTTTAGGTATAAACACATTACATGTAAACACAGAATTCTTTTGCAAAACAGATTCACTTGAAGAATATTCATTTATATTATGTGACAATTATAGCATGTTCAGACAGATTTTTGGTATTTAAGACAATTTTCTAAGGAAAGTTATTTTCCTAGCTTTAGCCTTTATGGACCCCAGAATCTTAACTCCTAATAGATATGTAGTGTCCCCTGATACAGGTCTTGATATGAACTGTCAACAGAAGAATTCCTAAACTTAGACTATTGTGATAATCTACATTCTCTAATATCTATTGAGCAAATACAATGGTCCACAATATTTACTGTGCTAAGCATCTTATGTTTATTATCTTCTTTTATTCTCACAATAGTTCTGAGGTTTTTTTTTTTCATTTCACAGGTATAGACATTGAATCGTAGAGAGATAAATAACCAAGTTCTAATGTCCTAGTTTTAAATGCTATTAGTTAAATTGCTACATACTTAACATCGATGAACTGTGAAGATTAAAATGGGTTTTCATATCGGACTTCAGCTTGTCTTACCATTCTTAGTAAGATGATAAACTACTTGAGTAACTTAGTGAATAGCAGTGATCCATTTTTGTGCCTAATTTTGTCCTGGACCAAAGAGATCCACACTTTGCAGTAAAATTGTATTATTAATGAAAGATGAAATCTGCATGAGAATACCTGTTCTCTAGAATCTCTCTAGATAGCATTTTCTTTGCAGCATTTCAAACTTAAAATAAATACTCTCTTTGGGCAGGGCTATAACTTCTTTATAACATCAAATGTTCTCCATATTATATAATGATTAAGGTTAAGTGGAAACTGAAATATAGAAGGAATATCTAAAATTTTTGTAAGCAGCAACGTTGATAGTGCCTTCTACAAAAGCAAGAGGGAAAAGGAAAATTTAAGTAGAGTAAAATAATAAATCACTCTCAAGATAATATTACTGCTCAAAATTCAGTCTCCAAATGGAAACATCTTCCCCAATAGCATTACTTTATTGAAATAAAAAAAAACCCACACATTTCCTATTAATGAAATTGAATCAGAAAGGGAAGTAAATGGCATTTTTATCATTCAATGCTGACATTTGAATTAAATGCTCCATATCTATTCTTTCACAACAGATATAGTTTTGTCTTCTTTGTATACTATTTTTATCATATGAATTTCCTTAATTTCCAAGTCTTTTATCTATTTCTTTTTAAACATAATAATATATCAGAAAGGTATATTATGCAAATAAGTTATGAAGATCTTTACGAGTAATTTAAGTGAGCAAGGGTAGCGAGCTCAGAAAGAGTTAGCAAGAGAATTTATTACATACTTATTATTGAATAATAAATTGAGGTTCTTGTTTAGATGCATTTGCATGTCGTTTTTCGAGCACAGTTACTTCAGAGTAACTTTAGTCACGACTTTGCTAAGAATTTCACTCTAGAACTGAGTTTCCTAAAACTGTATTTTAATGATTTTTTTTCTCTTTGAGCTAACATAAAGAATAAACAATTCCAGTGCCATATGAAACTGTTTATGTGTTGTTGGTATAATATAATGGATCCAATAGTTCTACATTTTAAAAAACATCTTTAAAAACATTGTCAACATACAAAACTATAGACCTGTTTTGCCACATACCTAGAAAAAAAGATTGGCGTGACTTTTACTTTGTCTGGGACTGATTATGTAATTATGTATGTATTTATGGAGAAAAAAATGCAATGGTTATAATATATGTTATTAGGTCTAAGCTTTTTCAAAGCAATTCAAAACTTAGATCTCAAAGTTTGCATGTTGGGAGGTCTCTAGGATGGAAAATAACATAATTTTTTTTTAATTTTATAAATAATATAAAATATTATTTATAAAATAATAGTATACTATGGGGGTGACCATAGTATACTATTTTCATTTACTTATTATAACACTTTTTAAAAAGTTAAGAAATGAGGCGGGTCATGGTAGCTCAGCAGGCAGAGTTCTTGCCTGCCATGCTGGAGACCTGGGTTCAATTCCCAGTGCCTGCCCATGCAAAAAAAAAAAAAAGTTAAATGAAAGCTTGTCTTGTTACTCAACTCTACTTAGTTAACATTGATATTCCATTGGTGCATTTAATTTTTTAGTAGAATTAAAAACTGTTTTTGTTTTGCAAATGCCATAATCATTTTTGTTTTGTTTTAGTCTGTATACTGTATATTTAGGTGTAAAATTAAAGATGGAAAAATATTTATGGGTATGTCTCAAAGTGAGTAGAGTTACTGGCTAGATATTTTTGCACATAGAAAAATGCTGCTTTAGAACTTAACAATTACTTTAAAAAGAAAAAATTAACTCCCCTGTTGACATTATCAGCTACTGACAGGCAAGGAAAGAAACTTGTTTTGTGCCCTAGAGGTGCCCCTTCAGCAGCTTATCCTTCTTTGGATTCCTACTCTTAATTAGTGTCATGTCTATATACTAGACTCTCACAGGCAAGGTTTAACAATCCAATTATTATGAATGAAGCTGATCTGGATAAGACTAAGGTGAATCAGAATACACGGTAGAGGATGATATTGTCCGTATTTTAAAGCTTCAACTTCTGTGTGAGACTAAAGGGAGAGATGTTTATTGGGTGCAAAATTTATGTTTTGGATAGTGCATTTCCTAATTTAACTTCTATCATCAGTTTAGTTGAACACCATGAGTACATGGAATCTTGAATAGATTTTTGTTGATTTGTCTGGATTAGTTTGGTGTCCTGATATATCCCAGAATAATTTGGGCAATGAATAAAAAAGTATTTTCAAAGTCCCCTTGGGGGACTGAGGAGAAAGGAGGAAATATTCGACTTCCCCATTTGGAGAATTTCTGCTATTCTTGCAGCAATGGAGACAACCTGTCAT